>LGRX02008750.1:0-24032 GCA_001247695.2 Cymbomonas tetramitiformis
TAACAGGCGGGATGCGACACCTGGTGCGTCCCATGATCGGAGGCGCAGAGTAACAGGCGGGATGCGACACCTGGTGCGTCCCATGATCGGAGGCGCAGAGTAACAGGCGGGATGCGACACCTGGTGCGTCCCATGACCGGAGGCGCAGAGTAACAGGCGGGATGCGACACCTGGTGCGTCCCATGACCGGAGGGGCATTAGCCGTCGGAGCCCCTTCGGGCTCATCGTCTGCCTCGACCCCTTCTTGCCTGGCCATCGGTGCATCGCTGGGAGCCACGCCTTCCTTCAACAGTTTGGTCAGGCCCGGTGGTGCGGAGGGACTGTGAAGGGGGCCCCCAAAGACTTCTGGATCCTTTGGGGCCTTCGGCCACTTTGGCGCGGGGGGGCCGTTGAGCTCCGGGTTCTCCAGCTACTCAACCCCCACCAGCCACCCACACCCTCAGGGCCCTCTAGGTCAGCTCAAGGATTCGATGAAAACCAGCCAGCACCCTCGCGCATCATCCACATGTGCAGCAGCAGGTTCACAGTAAGGGAGCCACTCGTACTTCCCTCCATCTCATTTGACCACGCGCCTTCTCTACGGCTTTGAGCGCAGAACGAGAGCATGCGTGGACCCCATTCCGCGTCTTTTACACTGCCAAGCGTTGAGTGTGAACGTTCAATCACTTAGCGGCTTCGGCATCCATACGGATGGGATATACAAGAGGACCTCTGAGACGGCGAAGGAGACCACGCTTAGCCATGGCCGCAAACGGGCGCAGGGACACTCGCGGACGGCCAGGCATAAAGCAGCCGCCGGATACTAGCACACGCCAGAGAGCAGCTGCGTGCAATCCAGTGAGCGATCCCTTGTGCTTCGGAGTGCACTGTCAGCGTCGTGTCCAGCGGTCGTCGGATAGTAGGCTGCGCTTCGACAGAATGTGCCGAGGCCTCGGCCGGCGCTCCCGGTTCCATCGAGGCTGCGCGAAGTCGCGGGTATTACCGCGAGCTCATCGAGCCTCTCGCGGATGTTCTCGAGGAGGAAATCCAGTTTGACGTCGTCATCCACATTGGCAGATGTGAATCCAGCTTCCAGCAAGCTCTTGCTGCGATCCCCGCGGCCGCATGTCCTAAGCGGGCGAACCAGCAAAGGCCGTACCGCGAACCTCCTGGCTGAGACGAGACGAGAATTATGAGAGCATAAGATGGCAGCGCAGTCACGTGGCTGGCGTAAGATCGCAGCGCCGTCACGTGGCTGGCGCGAACCAAGTGGCATGGGGCGACCGTCAAGAACCTACGGGTTCGGGGAGGTGCTGCAGGCTATTAGACGCATGTGTCGAGGGCTGCGTATTCAGGGTGCTCCCAGTGCACCGCTGAGGCCTGGTGGTCTTGCGATACCTCTGAGCAAGCTTCGCTTCTTCCAAGGACTTCTCCTGTCAACGGAGACGACAAGGCCTTGATCTCGATACCGTGCTCAAAGAAGGTGGCGCGGGAGTTATTTGGGTGGGGCACAAACGGTCGGGGGACAATGAACGTTCGGATAAAAATGAAAGCGGAGAGAAGTGAAAAAGGGTAATGCGAGCAGACAGACCGGAAGGTGCGCTCGCGTTTAAGTGTCGGGCGCAGCGATGGTGAAAGAGTGAGACGAATCAGGTAATGCGAAGGGTTCAATCACAGCGATACGCTTTGCCATACGTCCCGGTCGCGTATTCTGCTATTCTCTCTCTAGAACGTGCTATAGTCACCGCAATCAGGTGTCAGTCCTTTCACCACGGCGGTTGCACTGCTTTGAAAAGTCAAAGGCGGGAAGGCAGAAGTCCACCTCGACGAGAGCATATAAGTCATGAGGAATTTCCGCCCCAAGCAAGCTGCTTTTAGTGCCTTCGGCTTTCAAAGCCATGTGGGTAATCTTTCACACAAAATCCATAGTCTATGGCAGAGAAAAAAAAGGCGTCGCACGCGTCGCCCCCTCGGCGCTTCCCTCGGGGGTCGCTCGAGCCATTATCACGACCGGGGCGTCCAAAATCGTGAAAGTAGGCGTCAAAGAAGCGTAGTGAACCTACGCTTCAAAGTAAAAGGACGAAAGTGAAGGCCGTATTCTAAGTTTCAACAGGAAGTTATTTTGGTAAAATGTCGGAGATGCAAAAGCTTAAAGCGACTTTATCTAACTGTTGGCAGCCGAGCGCAGTTGAGGGAGATGCGCGTCTTGTCCAGAGTGTTACCACAGAGCACCTCGATTAAGGAGAAGGGAACCGAAAAAAATTCTACCTGCGTGACAGAATTCTCATTCTGCAGACGAACTAGCGCGTGCGCAAGGGAACCTGGTGCTGTTCCAAGCTGGTTGAGGTTCATGAATTCATAACTCCAAGCTCGTCACCTCCGCAATCGAATGGCAAACGCACTGCGGAATAATTTCATGCAGTCATGAGTCAATCGAAAACCCTGAAATCATGATTCGATCTGGCATTGCGATAAATCGGTCGTTATAATTTCGGGGCTCCGTTTGTAACGTCCGCGTCCGTCGCGTGACTTGTCAAGCGTGACCTGCTTCTAAAATAAGTTTCTGACGATGATGCGACCTGCTTCAAAACACTCTTGAAACACTCCAGAGGTCCAGACCGGAACATGAGCATATGAACAAGTGCATGAACAATACCGGAGTAGAGCTGCCCAACTTGAACTGGCCCGTTCATTCTTAACAGTGGTAATTATCGGAATCCGACAGTCCACGTACGATTCCAGAGATCGAAATACGATACATTCCTTCGTCGCTCCCGAATCTCTTCGGACCTTCCGATGTTCCCGATCTGAAAACATTGGACGGCTCAACTTTAGTTGGACACCCCTAATGAACAAGTCGAAGTGCATGAAAAAGTGCATGAGCAAGTCGAAGTGCATGAACAAGTGCATGAACAAGTGCATGAACAAGTGCATGAACAAGTGCATGAACAAGTTGCATGAATACCAGGTACTGTAATGGGGATTTCATTTTTTCCCCGTGGACGTGTTACACAATATTACACGTGTACCGTCCGTCGCGTGACTTGTCAAGCGTGCGTGACCCGCTTCTGACGATGATGCGACCTGCTTCACAACACTCTATCTCTTGGAGTGGACCACAACTCTCTTGGAGAGACCCGAACATGAGCACATGAACAAGTGCATGAACAAGTGCATGAACAAACACGTCAAGGATAAAATGAAATCCCCATTACTTGCAAAGCATTCATGGAACCGCTGGTTGAAACTAATGGTACGCCGCAAGCTGTACAGCATTCCTCGAGACGTGACATAAACCGACAAGGAGACACGAGAACAATCCAGGACGAGACCGGAGAAACCGTTCAGGAGGTCTATGGCCTCTGTACAAGCAACAGAAATGGCAGAGGGTGGTGTCAAGTTTGTTCCGAGTTTCCGACAGTTCGCAAAACGTGTGCTAAGCACCTGAACCAAATAAAAGCTGCAAGGGAAAAAAAGAAGCGACGAGGGTACGAGGAACGAGGGGCTGAACAGGCTTTTGATGCAGACCCTGCATTTGGGCATATTTGGGAGGCACTCGACTGCAACACTTACACCACTTTCAGCCAAGATACTGCAACTGTGAACTTTCAATCGAGTGTGTGTATCACCGGAGATCTGACAGTTCAAGGAATGATTGACACTCCGCGAGCGGACAGGTCCGAGTGGATCCAACGGTTGGACGAAGACGAAGTCATTTTACCTGGAATGGCAGTAGGGTGGCACTTTGGCAATAACACTGAAGGCGAAGGAATATCTCAACGTACTGATTGCGCGCAGGCTATTGGAATCGTTAGCACGGCGCCAGCCCAAGTGGGCAATCAACCGGATTCCGAACGCGGCCTCGGCCATCCAGTGGTATTTGACAAGGGACAGTGCCCCGTCAGAACAACAGGTCCGGTTTTCAGGGGACAAAATTTATACGTGATATTCGGAAGAAACGATGGAACCGTTGAAGCAAAGGAACCTGTCGACCCGATGACTGGAGTTAAGATCGGGATCGCAACAACAGGTGCTGCCCGGTATTTTTGCCTGTTTTACATGCACCATAACTTATTTCAGGGCACCAGCAACTGGCATTATCCTCCCCGTGTCTTGAATCTTCCGTGCAGGCCATATAGTTTTAGTCCTCGGATTATTTGCCTTGCAGTGGAGGGCTCTCTCTGTTGCTGTTGTGATAGCATTTGATGGCATACAAGCTGATCGCACGGCATTGTACGTTGGCTTGGAACAGATAGCTACGTCAACGACGACAATGTCCAACAAGTTAATGCCCTCGTAGACCTTGTTCTCCTGGGCGAAGCAGCCCGCCCAAGGGTCTGCAGGTACGACCGAGACTTGGGAAACGTACATCCTGGAGATTCTTGCTGAAATTTGGCACCGTTATAGGAGTGCGCCTCAACCGAAGACTTTTGGGACCGCCTGTGGATCTGGAACCTTCCTTGAAACTGTTGTACAACCATCACTTTTTTCACGAACTCGCTGTCGTTTGCAGGTTAATGTACTTTCAAGACGGGAGGCTTTGTATCGATCCTAAGGCCACTACCTTTCTCCGTTCCCAGCAAAACATAATAATGGTTGGAATCTCTGGCGTGGCCAGAAGTGGGAAGTCTACCTTGATGAACACTCTTTTCCCAGAAGATACGCCTACAGGGGGGTGCTTTCGCACCACCGATAATTCCCTGCCGTGCACCTCTGGAATATGGATGAGCACCACTCCCGTAAAGATCGGCGAGCATCAAGTAATGCTCATCGACTCGGAAGGCTTGGACCGGGGTGACACAACAAGCCAGCCGGAGATGCTTTGTCTTCTGTCGATGATGTGCTCCGTACTTGTGTTCAACGAAGTGCGTGATATTAACACGGCGACTCTGGCTCGGTTGGAGGCGCTCACCGCAGTGCGCTCCCTGGTATCCAACACGACCGAGGAGCATTGGCCCGCGTTGTGCTTCGTTGTCCGCGATCACAGACTGAAGCTGCCTGTCTCTGAGCAGAGCTATCTGGAACAGCACGTGCTTGAGCTGACAGGTGACCGACACGATGCCGTACGAAAAGCAATACGCTCGTGCTTTCAAGCCCGACGCCTCGTGACACTGCCAACACCTTCAGATGATGACCTAAATGGCATTCCTCGGTTGCCTGAGGGCAAGTTTAAAGGCAAAGTGCAGGAGCTTCACGGCACTCTGCAGGCTTTGCTTGATCTGAAGCATCCAGATGCCTGCGCAATGGATGGAAGTATGCTGGTGGACTTCATCATGAGCCTCGTCAAAGGGATCAACACCGCAGCAGTAACCGACATACCTTCACTGACGCAAGCTATGCACGACAAACGATGCCGTTTGGCATACCTCGCTGCATTTGATAAGTATGAGGAGGCCATGCAGGCCGTCCTGACGGATCAGTTGGAGTTTGTCTCCGAGCAGGTGCAGCCCCTGCAGGAGCTTCTGCCGGCCTTTGGCGAGTGTGCGGCTCAGCCAGGCTGAGCATTTCCCGAGTGTGCAGTGCCATATGGCTGAGGATGTGGCGCGATCTGGTGCTGGGACGCAGGTTCTCGATTCGAAGCATGAGCTACAGTCGCAACTGGCGCATGACCACTATAACAATGCGGTCTGCAATCTGCTGGCCAAGTCTCAGAACCTATACCGTAAAGATCTAAGACGTTCCATTCAGCATTCACTTATGCGATTGAGGGAGTCCAAATGCGGAGCTGTGGCCCAAGTCGCTGAGGTACCACGCCCTCGCCCTGTATTTGACACCCGTATCGAACCGCTCGTGATAAATGTAACTATTCCCTAGCCCTGTATTTGACACCGGCATCAAATTCGCTCGTGATTAATGTTACTATGCCCTAGCCCTGTATTTGACACCGGCATCGAACCGCTCATGATAAATGTTACTACGCCCTAGCCCTGTACTTGACACCGGCATCGAACCGCTCGTGATAAATGTTGCTAGTAGCGGCCAGGAAAGGTCAGCAGCCTTTCAGCTGGAGTAAATGCGCTCATGCCCTTATCGTTCCAGGTGCGCCAGTGGCCGGTGAGCTTGGGGCTGGTGTACAACACGCTGTTCCTGCCCATGAGCCTTCCTAGTGGAGGGGACGGCCATCAAGCGGAGGAGGACGCAGTGATTGCCTTCATGCGGGTGTTCTTCATGGAGCATGAGGCGAGTGGTCAGCCTGTCAGCGAGATGCACCGCTGCGGGCAACGGTTCTGCGATCTTCACTACGGAGAGCTCAATGCCGACAACATCCATCGCAGTCTCCGGTCTGTGAGCCCGGGCGAGCATTGGGCCATGTACCTGCAAGCCCAAAACGCGGTGGTGCTGCTGAAGCGTGGCAAGAGAGGCAGCGACGGAGCAGTGCTATGCTCCTGGGAGGTGCAGGCGGCTGCGGGGTCGGTCATGGGAAATTCCAGCTCGCCACGTCAGGTAACCCTCGATGCAAGTCCTGCCTTTGCGGAAAGTCTTGAGGTCCACGTCAAGACAAGGAGGCGGTACGCCCGCCTCATCCAGCGCTGCGGCTTGAAGGCAATATCCCTTAATTCTCAACGCCTCGGATTTGGATGCTTGATGAGCGAAGCCAGTCAGACGCGTTCCCAACGCTGCAAACTGCACCGCGATTTATCGGCTTGCTCTAATGATAGGACAACTAGAGATCATGGTGCTGGACGGAGTCTGAGCCACTGTAGACACTCCAGGGATGCAAGGTCACGTCCAGACACTCCAGGGATGCAAGGTCACATGCAGACACAAACACTGGTTCTCGATCTCCATCAGCCCCAGAAATTTGAGGGTGACCTCCCGAAGTGTGTGCCTAAGCTTGCGATCCCTGGCGTGGGTATGTAGTGCAGCCTAGTAGGATGTCGAGATGTTGAGATGTCGAGTTTCATCTCAATGTTGTGTTCATTGTTGTTAGATGTTGAGATGTTGAGATTTTCTGGTGGTTCAGAATATGAATTCGGTGGTTTGGAATATGCCTTCGGTGGTTTGGAATATGCCTCCGGTGGTTGGGAATATGCCTTCGGTGGTTGGGAATATGCCTTCGGTGGTTCAGAATATGCCTTCGATGGTTTGGAATATGCCTTCGGTGGTTTGGAACTCAGTACAAAGCCCAATAGAGCGCACACGTGCATGCCCCTCACGCCCTGATAGGCCAGAGTGGCCTTCGGCAGTGTGCACAAGGGTTCAGTCATTACGAGCTTTGCATCTCCCCTGAGTCGCCACTCCTGAGGTTGTCAATGGGTGCAGCAACTGCCTTGCGTGATCATGGCGGTTGAGTGGACCAAGGTGGTGCGGCGGAGCTTCGCGGAATTGCTCAAGGACCTGGCCACGGAGGAGCAGGACAAGGCGATGCCCAAGTCGAGGAAAGGGGGGCAAGCCTGCGAGGAGACGCGCGACGTGAGCCACCCCATGATGGCCACCGAGTGGCTGCTGGCCGCCTTGGGAGGGAGCCCCTTTGCATCATCCCCCGACAGCAGGGAGCAGCACTTCACCGCCATCTCCAAAAAAATGCGAGACGAGGTGCGTGCAGCCGGCAGCGCTCCCATGCGCCTCAGGCAGTCACAGGCAGCCGGTGGCCAGTTCCATCGGCGCAAGCGCATTCTCACCGCTTAGCTCAACGGAAGCATCATGGCAGCTGCACACTGTGGCGAACAGCTTGAGCAAACAGCTTCAGCGAACAGTGAGGAGTAAGCTCTGACGTTGATCCATGTGGATGCGACATGCTCACGGCGCTCTCCACATTCTGTCATGTCATGGTCGTGTCATAGCTATTGTCATAACGAGTGCAGAGGGCCACCCCGCCTGACAATGCCACAACGTCCCTCTTTGCATGCGGCCGATGTCTACGGTTTCACTTGTTGTGTTGCAACTGCAGGTGCGGTACAGTGAGCAGAGACATCCAGAGGCGCCGTGGCGTCGCGCCGCGACGTGGCTGGCTCTCAAAGGGGTGCTGCACCTCGTCTGCGTCAACACCTGCTCCGCTGACGTGGGTGAGAGGAAGGACCGGAAGTACAAGGTGCTGCGGATGCAGGTCCTCTCTGAGGCGCTCCAACAGACGGTCAGGCTGCAGGGCAAAGGCACCCTGACGGATCATGACCGGATTCCTCGAGGCGCCGCCGATCTAGTGGATGGAGATGGTGCAATCGAAGGCAACCGACTCCGCAGCTCAGCTATTCTGGAGGGGGCGCGAAAGCTGGCGCGGGCGCAGGAAAAGCTGGCTTGTCGATATGGCGCCGAGCCCTTGGTGCGGCGATCTGTGGATGAGGCCAAAGACGCCGCCATGCGCTATCTGAAAGCCGGCTGGGCCAAGTGCGCTCATGCGACGATTTCGACCGAGATGTTCTTAGAGGATGATGACGCGGAGCGTGACTGTCAGCAATCCCTGCTCGCCGCGAGAGCCACGCTGCAGGACATGATGGAGTGCGACATCAACGCCCCTCTGAGCGTGTCTGTGTGCGATCCAAGCGCCTGCACGCGGAGCGTCTTGGGGATCGCCACCGCCGCGGAGGCTCGCTCGCATCTCGATTGCCTGCACCGTGCCAGTGACCACCACGATCTACTGGACGCAATCCACGATATCGAGCAGGCGGCTGCGGCTGTGTGGCGGCCCATGTGGCAGGGAAGCCCTGAACATGATGACAGTGATGAGCACGCCAGAGAGCTGTTGACGCTCATGACGGAGCTGATGACAGCTGGCAGGCGTGCCTTTGTCGAAGACACCCTGGGAGAGAGCCGCACCATCCTGGCATCCCTTGCACTGGTGCTGTACGTGGACTGGCTGGCCTGCCGCCGCCACCCGCTGCTGACAGAGCACAAGGTTGAGGTTCAGCTGGGCGCGCTGGAGACGCTCTTCCTCGCCACACGGGCGCAGAAGGAGCTGCTGCACGCCCTGGAGGAGTACGTGATTCATCGGAACCGCCACGCAAGCCAGCCTTCCACTGTGGATCCTCACATCACGAGCGCCTCGTTCGGTGTGCGGTACGCCTCGCAGAGCTCCTCGATGCAGACCCTCCTGGAAGAAATCGAGCTGAAGTGCCAGCGGGCACAGGAAGAGAAGAGGGAAGAGGTGCGCCACCTTCGTGAGAAGCTCCAAGATCTCAGGGCACGCCGAAGGGGACAATATTGCGATTGCCATAACTCAAGACACCGCTGCGACGCCTGCTGTCTCGATAATCAAATTGGCAACTGCAAAACATCGGTGCATGAGAAGTTGCTGCCCGAAGGAACCGCAGACAGACACGCGGTGGCGTACGAGCTGCAGCAGCCTGGAGTTCTGTCTTGCCAACGCGACGCCCTTCTCCTGTTCGTGAAAGCGCTGTGTGGGGAATGGCACACGCGAGATGTCAGCAAGGGAGCCTGGGTGGATGAGCCGAGGCTGTGCAAATGGGCTACGTCACTGAAGGGCGCGATACAGCTAGGCTCCAAGTCAGTGCTGTCAAGATGCACACATTACTACAGCAAGCTGATCCACGTCGACACATCGACGTCTTTCATCGTGAGCCACGGCTACAATACGTGGCTCATGCACGAGGGGTCCATTCTTCCATTCCCTAGGGGCTGGGAGTTCCAACAGTGCAAGGTGCGCTTCCGTGAAGGGTCGAGGTACGCCTCGATGCTCGACTGGGTGAACGGCTGGCAGCACTCCGAGAACGACGTGATCGCCCGAAAGAACGAGGCCGACGAGCGGCTCTCTCTGGGCGAGTACGCGGCGTTTGGCAAACTGCGCGCCGGGTGCCGGCTTCAGCTGGTGCGCCTGGTGCAGGCCCTGGCACAGGGCTCCCTTTCTCTTGAGCGGGAGGAGGTGACGCTGCTCGTCATGGCCACGTTGTGGCAGGTGGGGCCTCGCAGCCGGTGCCCGTCCGACTTGAAGCTTGTGTCCGACCCGCGCAGTGCTCGCGACCGGTTACGCAACGCTGCAACGCAGCTCGGCCTGAGCGAGTGGCGCCGCCAGGCTTCCGAGCTCCTTGCCTCCGCGGAGCACGTGCGCGAAATCTGCCGCCACGCCTCCGACGCCCTGAGCGCCTGCCGGTCCAACTGGAGCAACTGGCATGCGCTGCTGACCGTGGTGCTCATTGCGAGAGCCGCCACGGAGCACGGCCCGGGTGAAGCAGAGGACGCCCCGTTTGCCGTGCTCCGTGAGGCTCGCGAGGTAGCGCAGCAGTGGATCGCAGTCCTTCTGGAGCTCACCGGCGACGTGACAGACGAAGACCGGCTGCAAGAGTTGCAGCGCACGATCGCCGACGTGGCAGCAATTGGCGCGCTTACCTTTGGCGCTGGCGCGCCACTCCTGCTGAGCACCGTCGATGACTGTGCAGCGTGGCTGTACTTCACAGCCACGCTGCACAACAACCTCCCGCCGAAGGCGCTCCAGGAGCCGTCCTTTCGGCGAGGCATATTCCACCTCGTGGCGCTTGTCGGGCAGCTGGTGGCGCCGGCGGTGCACTTGCTGCACGCGGCTGGGGCAAACCGCTTCCTCCCGGCCTTCTGGAGCGCTGCCCGCAGCCGCTGCAATGTGGATGACGGCTCCGGCGCCGCCACACGTGGAGATCGGGAGCAAGCACCTGCACATTCTATGGAGAGTGCGACCTCGGACGCCGCCACACGGGATGCCGTCTGCGTCTGGACGCGGTACACGCCACCGGCCGACAGGTGGTATCGAGCGGTGTATATCGGCGGGCCGTCATCGCAGGGCTCCGCGGCGCAGACCGCCGCAGTGCTGCAGTTGGATGTCGTGCGGGGCGTGTTCCTGGTGGACGGACTGCCGACGCAGCGCCTGCCGGAGGACATCACGCAGCACCCGCTCTTCCGCCGGTTCTTTGGGGACGCCATCCTGGTGGTGCAGCCGGATCTAAACGGCAAGCTGCGGACGGCGCGGCCGATTGCTGGGGCGGACTTCGTATTCAAGCGCGGCTCCCCGTTTCCCGTCATCGTGGAGCAACGAGGCGCAGTGACCTCGCAGCTCGTGCCGCACACCTCCTTCGTGGCCGAATCTCCATGCGGGGAAGACTTCCCGCACGCCTTCATCCACAGCCATAGCCACTGGCTCATCAAGGAGCGGCAGCCCCTCAACGGCGACGCCGCGGATGCCCGCGTGTACTTCCGGCCCGTCCGGTACAACCACCCCGATTTCAGCGCTGGGCTCGACGCCGCATCGTACGTCCTGGAGCTGTGCAACGGCGCTGGGACACTCCGGAGCACGGTGTCAGGGCACCGCATCGTGGACATCCGGAGCCGGACTTTCATAAAGCTATACAGGTCCGCGCTTCACCGGGTGACGCCCAGAGCGCACATGCACGTGACGCGCGGCGGCGACTCGGGGGTGCTCTCTGTGCAGCTACCTCGGCTGCAGAATATCCGCTTCATGCTGCGTGACGGGGCCCGGCTCGAGTCGGCAGAGTACGCCGGGATGCGAATTGCGCTAGAGCAGAATTTCGGTGCCCTACTGGGGCTACGACACGGCCTAGTGCTGGAGCGCGCCGACACAGAGCACCCGGTGCGGGTCGTGCTGGTGCCGCACGGCAAGGTGTCCAGGGCCGGGGCGGAGGTGCGCATCGACATCGAGGAGCTGCGGCACCCGCCGTTGTTTCGGTATGATATCCGTGAGGATCTGCAGGACCTGCGGGCGCAGACGGAGCGCATCGCGTCCATCTACCTTGCGCGTTTGCATCAGATGACCTCCGGACTGCTGCCGGATCCTCTCACCGGCCGCACCGGTGCTGCGCAAGCCATGGCTATCCTGCGGTCGGGGCACTGCTGCGGAAATGTTCTCACCTCGATCGACGGTTGCGACGCCGCACTGGCGCTGGAGGCGAAGACACTGGTCGAGATGGGCTGCGAGTCGCCCGTGCGGCGGTACTATCCAGAGCACCTGCGCGTGATGGAAGACAACAACCTCCCCGCAGCTCCACTCGAAGCGCTCAGCATGCACAACGGATACGCCTTCCTTGCCCGCCTGCGTCTGCAGGAGATGAGGGCCGCACTGGCCTGCGTTGGCAGGGAGGCCGTGGCGGACTCCTGGAACGGCAGCATTCCCGACGAATGCCTGGGCCCTCTCTCTGAGCGCGCCTACCTTCGCCGCCGCCAGGCGTACCCGCAGGACGTGCTGCTGACCCCGGAAGAGGAGGCGGCGTGTTTCTCCCTGCACGATGCGCAGGACGCGAGGCTGGCCAGCCACGCGTACGCGCCGCCGCTTCCCGCAGGGTCCTGCAAGCTCGACGAGGTTATGCTCCGTGGCGTTGCGTGCAATGTGCAGAATGGGGCAGGGATGCCGCATGGCGTGCTTGCCCGCGCGCGGGGGCCTTGCTTGCTGACCGGCATCCTCTGTGGCAATGTCGAGGAGCTCCGAGGGCGCCATGACCGACTTGAGGCGGGCGCTGTCAGCGGCGGCGCGATCAGGTGGGCCACCGCTCTGTGGCAGGGCTCGGCGGCCAGAGAGGAGTGCTCTCGGAGGAGGCGCCCGTTCTGTGACATGTGGATCATCTTGTACCAGATCGCCAGGAACCGGATCCTCACGGAGGATGAGCAGCAGGCATTTGGCTTCCTTCTGACGTGGCTGGCCCAGGAGGACGCTGCTGTGGAGCCGCACATCCACAACCTGATCACCGTGCAGCGCGCGCGCAGCGCTTTTCAGGATCTGCACCCACCGCCCCACCGCCATTACGTGATGCCGCACGAGAGGGAGTACATTGCCACCTACGTGAGCTCTGCAATCAAAGAGTCGTTGGAGGGCTTCTCTGAGGCCGAGCCTGAGAGAGACACGCAGATGCACAACTCGTGGCGGTTGAGGAGGCAAGAACATTTCCGTGCTGTGGAGTCGTCGCGGGCTTCGCTGTCGCAGATCATCAGACGCGCGTGGGATAGCGGTGGCGCAGCTGACCCTGGCGATCTGCGCTTGAACAAGGTGCAGGACGCGCCGGGCCTGGCGAGCAGCATCGCCTCACTCTTCACCCGCTGGCGCCACGCCCAGGAGCTGCACGCCTTTGCCATGCGCGTCACTACCACACTGCGAGGAATCGCGGGTGAGGAGCCGGCGCCCGACGGTGCGGCGGAGGCTCCCCCATCGAGCGGAGTGTGCCTCCACGACTTCCAAGGCGCAGCTGCACCGGAGCAGCCGGCCTTTCAGCTGCAGACGCGCGTGGCTCCTCTTGCTTGCCACTTCGATTCGGAGATCTTGGACGAGGCAATGCGGATCGTGGTGGAAGGAAGGATCGACGGCCCGGGGCTCAGCTTGACTGCCCCGCCTGGCTCTCCCCCCGTGTCCACGGTGGAGCAGGTGCCCCCGCTACCCATCCCACCGCTACCAAAGGATGACCAGTACGACCAGTACAGCGAGATTGCGGAGAAGCTCTTGGGGCTGCTGCAGTGCAGCTGGGCGGTGGCGCACGAGCACACGGGCCGCCAGGGCGCGGGTCTGTCCGCAGGCCTGGGCGCTGCAGTGACGCCAGGAAAGCTGCGGCGGAGGCTGGAGAGTGTGGCTGCCCTGCGGCGCTGGCTGTGGAGCGGCATTTGCGATGCTCACTCATCCGGCCGGGGGCTTGAGGCGGTCGGGCTGTGGGACAGCGTGACGCCCTACACCGTGCTCCTCTCCGTGGGCCAAGCGCCGGCATCCGCTCCGGGGGCCAGCCGGCATGTGTGCGTTGCGTTTGCGCTGGCGGTGCGCGACGAGCAGCGACTGAGGCGCTGCCTCTTTCTTGCATCGGGAGGTCCCGGCCGCGCCCACCAGCTCAGGCGGGAGCTGGCGAGCAACGGCTGCGAAGGTTGGGGCGCGCTAGAGTTCCCAGAGTTCCTGCTCTTCGAGGTGGACAACGATGTGTGCATCCGGCGTGCGCAGGCCGAGGTGGCGCGCAATCTGTTGCGCTGTGACGCCGAGAACCAGGTGCTGCAGCTCAACATGGGTGAGGGGAAGACCGCGGTGATCATGCCCATCGTGCTCGCAGCCGCGGCGCGGGGTGAGCAGGTGGTGCGTGCCACGGTGATGTCCTCGCTTCGCACCACCAACGCCGCAGACTGGCAGCGCAGCCTCGGCGGGCTGCTTGCACGACGCGTGTACCCCATGTGGTGCCGCCGCGACCTACCCATCAGCGCTGCTGCCGCCAAGCAGCTGATGGAGCTCTGTGACCTGGTGATGCGCGGCCGGCACGTGTTTGTCACGGTGCCGGAGTCCCGCCTGTCCCTGGAGAACAAGGCGCTCGAGCTGGCGCTCCCGGAGTCACTGCGCCGCGATCTTGGCGCAAGCTCCGCCATCCATGAGGTGCTGCGGACGCTGCGGTACCGCGGGCGTGACTTCCTGGACGAGTCCGACGCACTGCTGAGCCCCAAGTACCAGCTGGTGTACACCGTGGGCGACGCGCGGGACTTCGACGGCGGGCAGCTGCGGTGGGCGGCGGCGGCGGCGACGCTCCAGTCAGTGTCGGACCATGCCGGGATGCACTTCATTTTTGTCGCAAGGTTATTTTATTTGTCGCACCGTGCGACAAAACTGCAATTATACCGTGCGACATAAATGAGCGTTGCGCTCATTTCTGTCGCACCTGCGACAAACATGAGCGCAACGCTCATTTCTGTCGTGAAAGTTTACAGAAAATTTTCAGATGACCAAATTTGGATGGACAGGAAATTGCAAGGATAACAAATTATGAAAAATAACTCTGGCATAAATCTGATGACAGAAATATCTGCTTGTGAAATTGCAAACAGATATCAAGTTGAAATATTAAAGACGGACATCTTTCACAATGCAGAATATACAGATTATTCACAACACTGAATTCAAAAATCATGCACAACAAGAAAGCAAGGCAATAACATATTCAGTGGAAAGTAATACAAAATTGATAACATATTTTACAAGAGTAGAGCTGTTGCTACTATCAGTATCAGATTCCAGTTACGTCACACTACTAGCAGTATCAGATTCAAGTTACGTCACACTACTAGCAGTATTAGATTCCAGTTACGTCACACTACTTGCAAGCTTCTGCGTCCCGCTTTTGCTTCATGGTCTTCGGCTTGTTTGGGGGAAAGGCACTTTCCATCATGCCAAAGATGTCAAGGCCATCACGGAGGTGGTAACCCGCCAAGATGTGCGGGCAACACCTGCAATTCCAAAACCACTTGCAAGAGCATGCGTCTCCATCAACAAGATCGGTGGGATCGTCCACGTTAAATGTCAACTCCACGATGTCCTCCGAGTACTTTCTCACCAGGTCCAAACTGTGAAAAAAGTTGCGGGGATTCTCTCCGCGGATCAAGAGTCGGAACTTGCTCACACGAAGCTCGGTCACCTTTTTACCAGTTGCATTCAGGTTCATGTAAATGAAGTCGAACCCGTGAATGCGAGAGGGATACAAGTAGAAGTTGCAAGGATCTTCCTCGGACTCAGTCACAGACAGAAGGTCACACGCAAGCTTCAAGAAAGCCATCGGGTAGCTCGGAAGGGAGTGGGCGAATGTGTCTCGGTTCTTGAAGGCGCGGTTCCTCAACAACGCGGGGACAGATTTCTCCAACACGACTTGGTGGGTGGCGTGTCGATCGGCCAAACGTCGGTCCTCGCGATGTCCACACTCGTCCGATTGCATCGTGGCCATGATACCAGGAATGGTGCTCGCACCGCGAAAGAACATGATATGTTCCCCGTGAGTAAAGTTGCGGACCGCATTGACAAAGGCTTGGAGTCCGAGACCTTCCCACTCACGCTTGGCGATGTCCGCAATGAGCTTCCGCATCTCGAGGGTGAAGGCGTCCTCAAGAGGACGTCGGTCGTTGAGAATTTGGTCCGTCAACTCCTTTGGAACATGCCTGTTTAAAAAACATGTATACATAAAAACAATAATAATAAGAAGAAGTCGTCGACATACATAAGAACATTGATAAACAGGAAAAATGTTCACGGCAAAGCTATCAAGTATCACGGTTCAAATACACAACCATGTACTTTCGACGCACGTGTTCGGAATCTCGGATGGACAATACCATGTCGAGACCACCCGGTTTGTCAATCTGATTTGCAGCCGCGGTCAGGGACCGCATGTTATCGCCACAAACGATAGATATTGGGAGGTCGATGTCAAATGCGACCTTGGCGTACTTGGTGAGGGCGTTCAAGCCGACCAAGTATGAGAAGTATGACTCGCTCTTAGCAATCACGTAGAGGAATAAGTAGAAAGATTGACGGGGACAATTTCTCTTGTCAGTGATGTTCTTCCAGAGGTGAGGTTTGTCAAAGGTGACGCCATCGGTGCCCAAGTCGATGAGGATGTACTCGCCTTGCTGCTTGCCAAAGGAGGCGTCGCCCGTGACGGTGAAGACGTTGTGACGACCATGTGAAGAATGTTCACGTCGAATGTTCTCCCCCAAGATTAAATTGGTCATGGCAATCGCAGGCCCATACCGGTCGCACCTGTTAAATAGGAAAAGGGCAAGAGACAAAGATTAGTATATGATTAACAAAGGTGGAAAATAAAAAACAAGCAAGCACACAAACATTTGAAGGCAAGATCTCCGGGCACCCAACAGCACCGGCTTACCGTTCATAGTTGACGACAAACGCATCGCATCCGGCACGTTTCGACGCCCAGGCATGAAACTCAGATCGCTCGGAGGGCATAGAGTTTTTATCAACCCAAGATTGCAACTCGGAAACGGTGTCGACTTCTGCAAACAAGCAGGAAACAAAAGTGTAAGTACCGAAAGTATACAGGGATGTAAGCAAAAAAGTGCACAACGTGCGATCCACAAAAAGGTAACCGGAATTCATTTTAAAATAATAGAGAACTGCCATAGTGAAGGGGACGCACCGGAGTTCAAATCTTTGAGGCGAGCAACGAAGTTTTGAACTTGCTTCAAGGTAGGCAGATTTTGCTTAGATTCATCGGTGCCATCCCAGTGTTTTTGAAGCAGGTCATTCAAGGCTACAGCTGGTTGCCCACGGCGAGCTGCCGCAAGCTCGGTCAACGCTGCGCGGAATCTAACTGGGACGCCAGTCTCGGGAGCCGTGGAAACATTGTCAGCGTGAGGGAACCCGTTATGGAACACGTCCCAGAGGCGTGTCTGAGTGTTGAAAACGTATTTTTCAGCATAAGGGCAGGCTAACCCCTCGGAGGTGGCGTGGGTGTTACACCCGTAGGTCCGGGAGTATTCAGATTGGGTGATGCGCCGCATGCGGATTCCAGTCCCTTCGACGAAAGAACGATGTTCTTTGAAGGAATAGAAAGACACGCGCTCCGCGATGCGGGACCATACAGCTTTCGTCTTTGCCTGAAACACCCCCACGTAACGACAGTGCACATTAATGTAAAGAACTGGAAAGAGCCAAAATAAAGCAGGAGGTGCATACATGGCAAAGTACGGAGAGGGAAAATTGGGGTGGAAAAAAGGAACCAACCTTCTTGGAAGCAGGGCTTGAAGAAGGGGACTTCGAGGGGGCAACATTGGTACTGGCGACTTCTTGCAAAGGGCGGCGAACTTCCGAGGCGACTGGAGATGTGCAGCGATCCCCACAGGTCGGGGCGAAAGCAGGACGACACCTGGAAGATCCATCAGCCTACGCCACAGAAAAGAAATAACGGTCAGGAAGTAAAATGAAAGAAGTCGACGGGAAGGGGGGGGTTAGGAGACCTCTAGATTCACATCGAACCATTCCTCAGCGATGTCAAAAGCTTTCATTGCCGGGTCAACAGTAGGTTGCGAGAATGACAAATCAACCGGAGGTTGAGAGCAATACAATTGCACAGCGCGCAAAGCGCGCTGGTGCAAAGGGGTGGCGTTTTCGCTGCTCATTGTATGTGGGACCGGCGCTGGAACTTCAAAAAACAATGAGATTAAAGAAGAGAACAAACCTTAAGTACACACGCTGAAACCGGTAGAGGTGATTTTTTTGCCAGAGAAAACGTGGCCAGCTAAGGAACGTCCCATGGAAGCCGCGACAGACGCCCAGAGTGCCAGCAAAGCGCATGCGGACAGGATATTACGAACAGCGTGGGGCAACAGTTGAGCTGGCGGAGTGTGTTGGGGGGCGGGCTCATCGTGTTGAATTATAAGTGGTCCGTGAACAAATCCGCTAGATATTCACGCAAGCAAAATTTTCTGTGAAACGTTTGGGACGAATTTAGCTGGCAGAGAGCGGGTGGCGGCTTTTCAGAGATTCGGGACTGGAATGTTTTTGGGGGAATTAGGAGGGAACTAGAAACTTTGACTTTACGAAATTCGAAGGGAGCTGGCCGCAGGGCCGCAGGGAGCAGCGCAGGGTGCTCGAGTATCACGTCGCTGATTGGCGATACGACGGAGGTACGTCATTTTCGGTTACGAACGATCGCGATCGGTCGAGACAATCCGGGGTAGGACTGCGGATGCTGAGATCGGTAAACCTGTCAGAGTAGTGTTGCGACAAAATCATAATTGGAAATTCTGCATATCTTCGTGGTAAAATATGGAATTGTTACCCGTGTCTCTCGTTGTCGGTTACGCGCGATCGGTCGAGACAATCCGGGGTAGGACTGCTGATGCTGAGATCGGTAAACCTGTCAGAGTAGTGTTGCGACAAAATCATCATTGGGAATTCCGCATATCTTTGTGGTATAATTTTGAATTGTTACCCGTGTCTCTCGTTGTCGGTTACGCGCGATCGGTCGAGACAATCCGGGGTAGGACTGCTGATGCTGAGATCGGTAAACCTGTCAGAGTAGTGTTGCGACAAAATCATCATTGGGAATTCCGCATATCTTTGTGGTATAATTTTGAATTGTTACCCGTGTCTCTCGTTGTCGGTTACGCGCGATCGGTCGAGACAATCCGGGGTAGGACTGCTGATGCTGAAAACGGTAAACTTGACAGAGTAGCAGCTGCAGCAGAAGTACGGGCCCGGCGCCATCGAAATTACGTCCATCGACCCACAATCCTCTCACGTCCACGTGGGCGTCCGGTTGCTGGAGTGCGATAAGGAGACGGAGCGCGCGCTGTACCGGGAGCTGTGCGCACGCGTTGCCGAGGACGTGTTCTCGAAGGACAGCCCCGCCCACGCCCTGATCCGACCGAATCTGCTGCCGGAGGAGAAGCGAGTGTGGCGGGAGTGCGTCCTGGGTGGCGAGCGGGCTGAGCAACCGTGGGCAGAGCTGCAAGAGACACTGCGGCCGCTGGCGTTGATCTTCTCTGGGCTGCTGTACCAGGAGGTGCTTGCGACGGCGCTGAGGAAGCGCTGGAGGGTGGATTTTGGGTCGCATCCGACCCGGACGACCTACCGCATGGCAGTGCCCTTCACCGCAAAGGACGTGGCGGCGGAGCGGACCGAGTTTGGTCACCCGGATATCACTCTGCTGCTCACGCAGGTGCACTACTACCGGCAGGGGCTGTCAGAAGAGCAGCTGCGGGAAGTGTTTCACGTGCTGGAGCACCGCACAAGCGAGTCGCAGGCCAAGGCAACGTACAGGCAGTGGGCTGCAGCGGCCCCAAGGGCGTTGATGGAGGGCGTGATGTCGTTTGAGGGGGTGAACATGAATGACGATGCCGTGTTCCGCACCCAGCTGTACCCGGCCTTCCGGAAGCATCTCCAGGTCATCGACTTCTGGTTGTACAAAACGGTATACCCGCGAGAGGCTAAGCAATTCCCCGCCACCGTGACGTCCACGGCATGGGACCTGTGCCCGGCGCCTCGGGAGGACGCGCGGCCTGGCGCCGGTGTGCAGCCGGTGACTACCGGGTTCTCCGGCACGGACGACATGCAGCTCGTGCTGCCGCTGACGATTCGCCAGCGAAACCTGCCGGAGCTGATGAAGACTAGCGGCGAGCAGCTGCAAAGCCTGGCGCAGAGAGAGAGCGATGGGTACGTCTCCCTGGAAGGAGCGGACGCGGCGGAGGCGATCCTCGGCTTGATCACGGGCGCTGGGGAGCTGGCACAACAGGGCTCGAAGATCAACGTGGTGCTGGACCCTGGAGCCCTCATCCTGCAGATGTCGAACCAGGGCTTCGCCCAAAGCTGGCTGGAGCTGCGTCCGGACATGGAGGCGGCTGTATTCTATGACGAGCACAACGTGCAGCGCGTGCTGACGCGCGCACAAGGCCGCGCCACCTCCCTGGCCGTGTCACCGTACACTGATAACCTATCCCGGTGCCTGATATATCTGGACGACATCCACACGCGTGGGTCCGACTTCCGGCTGCCGGCGGACACGCGCGCGGTGGTCACTCTGGGGAAGGGGATGCCCAAGGACAAGCTTATGCAGGCCTGCATGCGGATGCGGCTCCTGGGGCAGGGCCAGAGCGTCGTGTTCTGCGCGTCGTGCGAGGTGGACAGAGTGCTGGCGGACAAGTTCCGGATGGACTCCGAGGCCGGCTCGCAAGCTCGGAGCCGCCTGCAGCACGTCCCAAGCATCTTGTCCTGGGCGCTGTCCAATACAGTGACGAGGATCTGCGACCTGATGCCCTACTTTGCCGCCCAGGGGTGCAACCACCTCCGGAAGCTTGCGGCCTACGAGGATTGCTTCCCCGTGGGAGAGTGGGCGAAGGCCCTGGAGGCTTTGGCACAGCGCTGCACGCAGAAGGAGGTGCTTTGCTTGCAGGACATGTATGGCCACACACGCCGTCTGGAACTGCTGCCCACGATTGTGCGGCACCACCTGCGCCATGCACCTGCGCGCTGTGAGGCAATGTCTGAGCGGATCCAGCAGCACGTGTGCGAGCTCGCGCCTCGCGTGGAACGGTACAGAAGCCTGCTCGATGAGGAGCAGGAGAGAGAACTGGAGCAGGAGCTGGAGGAGGAGAGGGAGGTGCAGCGCCCCATGGGCGCAACCCCCTGCACGCCCAAGGTGTCCGAGAGTCTCCTGGCGTTCCTAGCTGATGGGTGTTTACGGAAACTAGAGCCATTTGCGAAGGTGCTGGAGCGCACCTCGTTTGAAGTGGAGGTTAACGGCGAGTTCTCCTCTCCTTGCGTTTACTTCACACAGGACTTCATGAAGACCATTTCAGTGACTGCGGCCAAACTCGATGGGCATCTCAAAGTGCCGAGCTGGGTAATGCTGTCGCGAGATAATCAATCCTTTATTGTTGTGTCCAATCACGAGGCAGAGGCGTGCTCCAGATACCTGGTTTCCCCGCAGGACAACCGCGAGTGCATTCTTGGATCGGAGAGGTGCCTTGACGGGGTTGGCGCAGCGAAGCAGCCTCGCCTGGTTGCCTTTACCCCCCTTGTACGCTTGCAGCAGGCGTCGATTCCCTCCCTGGTGAGCCCTACGCCCTCTTGGTGTTTCGGTGCTATCGCGTGTAGCTCGCACTGATTTCTCTCCTATACCCGAGCACCGCGCAGCTAACTGGCCCACTGGGGCGGCCTCATCTGACTTTAGCGGGACGCGTCAGCGCCCTACCGAGATGCCAAAACTTTGCGACAAGCTGTGAGGCAAGTTGAAAGCTAAGCGCCAATCGTTGCCGTCCATCTCACGTGTGTTGCAATCTGTACTTGGAGGTCGGGTCATAAGGTTGACGTGGCGCATGCAAACTCAATTTGCATACCCAACAAAGCTCAGAGCACACCTGCACGAGCGCGAGCGCAAGTGAGATGTTGTTCGTGCAGTATACAAATATGCCTTGCGCGCTGTGTTGCGACCACCATGTCGCTAACCCCATCAGTAAATCGCGGCGCCTGCAAAATGTCGGACGAGGCAAATTCGAATTGTCATGGTCTACTGATGACAAGATGTGCACCCTTGACAAGATCCGCATCAATGACAAGATCTACATTCATGATGAGGTCTGCATCCATTAAACATCGGCATCCATGATGAGGTCTGCACCAAGGGTCGGGGGGTGCTGGCAGGAGCCCGAGATTCCCATCGAGTTTCCTGTGGCGCTTCATGTTTTGGGTGGGAGTGTGCACACGGATGAGCGCGTGAAGGCGTTGCTGCTTGAGTACTTGGGTATTCACCCCAGGCCATCACAGGATTTTGCTGAGTGGGATACAATGTTTCAACAAGGTGCAATCGAGCGCGATGGCTTCATATCCCGAGGAAGATCTTCCAACTGTCCCTTTAAAAAAAGTCCGGTTCGGTTCTGGATTCGGTTCCTCAATGACGCTCGCCATTTGCAAGAAGAGCTTCCGGCATCAGCAATTGGGCGTATCCTGGGGGCAGCTACACTTGGAGGCATGCCATGATTCATGTGGGGATGTGCTGACGATATGCCGGTTCAAATATGATCTAGAGGTTGACAATAAACTTATAAGTACAAAATTGGCTTGCTCTTAGTACAAATTTGAGTCAGGGTAGACTGGTTGAATAACATGCTCAGATGGTGCACTGAGTTCTCTGATCAGAGTCTGTTTCAGAACTCTCAATCAGTTGGACTTGGGATAGTAATGGGAGCCTAGTGCACAAGCTGGTTTACTTTTGCCTTACCTTACATACTTTACAGAATACATTCATCCGTGAATTACTGTACAGGGGGGAAAATGGCAGTGTGACTACATGTGATCGCAGAATGTCACACACGCGGACAAGCTGATACTGCACTATAAATAGCAAAAAACACTGATGGTGTTTCATTTCATCGTCAACATCGTGCTGCGTCTAACCAAGCGACCAAAACACAAACATGTCATATATATTTGTTACATCACTGTATTTGTGGTATCATCGTGAGATCATAAATAAGGAGAAAATTGAGATTATTGTTAAGGACTTGGATATGGTATATACAACAACAGGCTGGCTAATCATGTCTATAGCTTTGGAGAATGCAATTATGATGAAACGTGCGTAGCACAATACGTACAAGCGCCCGATGACGCCAATGAAATATGTACTCCCGCCTATATTCCCCTAACTATGTTGGAAAGCATGGAGTGCCCTGCATGTAAATTCCGAGTAGATACGCCGGATATGTTAGAAATATAGTTCCGCTGTAATATATATATCTAGCTGGAGAGATAAACCCTGAGTTGACGGGTTCCGATATCAGAACGGTAAAAGTGTAATTGATAAAAGTAGAGATCACATAAATACCTAACGGGTGTTTCCCGTCTACTGGTGACGGTCACCCAGCCTACTATAGGAAGTGACATGTGACAGTTTCGGGCGTCACAGTGTCAAATCCAGCACACCACCTAGGGTGGTGACCGGAGCTAGTGGTGTACGAAAGTCCTATAAAATTATGTCATCGCGAATGGATGGGAAAGTCCTTTATATATCGGCAAAGTGTAATTTAAAATTTATGGGTAAAATGGCATTTCGAATTGACATATTGGGGAAAAATCTTTAGATTGTCCCCCTCTTTGAAAAAGTCTGTTTTATGACGTCACAAATTTGTGTATAAAATTTTAGAGGTTTGATTTTGCAGAAACCAGCTATTACAGAACGAACCTAGGTTGGTTATAACGTGAAACGTGTTTAAACGTGCACCCCCTTTTGGCGTTTAAACGCGCGTTTAAACGTGCACCCTGCCTATCATACAGCCCCCCATACTTAAGGCTCCCATATTGGAGTGAAGGGACGGAGAGCACAGATAGCTGGGTAGATGCTTGGCAAGAAGAGAGGGATGAAGCTGAAGTGGCGGCCGCAAGCACCCGTGAGGCGAGCATCGCTCGTGCAACCGTTAGAGGGAATGCGATTGCAGCTTCCCGCGCACTCCGCCATGCTCCCACTTCTGATGAATCCTTGCAGGGAGTGAGCTCCTCTGGACGTGTGATCCGTAGACCCGATGTACTTAGCTTCTAGACTTGTAAAGTAAGTATCTAAGTAATAACTAGATTCATGATTTTATCTTAAGTCTAATTGAATTCACTTTTGCTCTTATGGTGTTCTGGTTCTGCAACCTGCTCTGGTTCTGCAACCTGCACCTACGTAGTAAGTGTCGGGTCTCTATTCTCTACTGATATACGTAATTGGTGCCTATGTATACATGAATATCTACCGCGTTAACTGGTATGTTTTCATATAAGATATATCATATATTGGGATGTGCTATATGTTCCCAGACCTTTCCCGTGCCAAATAAACATACGTTTAAACGTGCACCCCCTTTTGGCGTTTAAACTTGCGTTTAAACGGGGGGGGGGG
>LGRX02008751.1:0-23576 GCA_001247695.2 Cymbomonas tetramitiformis
CGATTGTGGACAGGCGCAGGCAGTGCCCGGTAGGCAGAGGCCTGTGGTCACACGATTGTGGACAGGCGCAGGCAGTGCCCGGGAGGCAGAGGCCTGTGGTCACACGATTGTGGACAGGCGCAGGCGGTGCCCGGGAGGCAGAGGCCTGTGGTCACACGATTGTGGACAGGCGCAGGCGGTGCCCGGGAGGCAGAGGCCTGTGGTCACACGATTGTGGACAGGCGCAGGCGGTGCCCGGGAGGCAGAGGCCTGTGGTCACACGATTGTGGACAGGCGCAGGCGGTGCCCGGGAGGCAGAGGCCTGTGGTCACACGATTGTGGACAGGCGCAGGCGGTGCCCGGGAGGCAGAGGCCTGTGGTCACACGATTGTGGACAGGCGCAGGCAGTGCCCGGGAGGCAGAGGCCTGTGGTCACACGATTGTGGACAGGCGCAGGCGGTGCCCGGGAGGCAGAGGCCTGTGGTCACACGATTGTGGACAGGCGCAGGCAGTGCCCGGGAGGCAGAGGCCTGTGGTCACACGATTGTGGACAGGCGCAGGCAGTGCCCGGGAGGCAGAGGCCTGTGGTCAAACGATTGTGGGCAGGCGCAGGCGGTGCCCGGGAGGCAGAGGCCTGTGGTCACACGATTGTGGGCAGGCGCAGGCAGTGCCCGGGAGGCAGAGGCCTGTGGTCACACGATTGTGGACAGGCGCAGGCAGTGCCCGGGAGTCAGGAGCCCATACTCCCTCGGTTATTGTCGACGGCGGAGTCCATCATGAGGCAGGCCGATCCGGTCATTGCCATCCCGCCGCCATTCCCATATCCTGATACTCCAGCGGTCGTGTTGGCTGCCAGGAATGTGGCACTGTTGTTCGAGACCACGACTCCGTTACATATCACACGGATATCTGCACAAGCACAAAACTGAGCGATGAGCCGCCGCCTACGCGGGATGCTGGCGCCCAGCCCTTCAGCAAGAGACGCTCCAAAAGCATTCTCCACAGAAAACAATGGAAGATCGTGACCGCGCGCGTGTCGCAGCTCATTGTGGCGAGGAAATGCCAAGCCGTCTAACGTATCAACAGTCACCCGAAAAGGGCGACGTGGGCCCCCAGAAAATATATCACCGGGCATATGCTTGGAACAGCGCAATAGCGGCTGTGGCACGTGACGCTCTGAAGAGACATCAACGGCGATCACCCCCTCGCCCTGACCCCTTGAGTGGGGCTCATTACCATCTTTGATGTACATGCCCCCGCCATTCTTGTACGCCACACAGCTGGTGATGTTGCTGTCGGCGAGCTCCAGGTGTGAGTTGATTGTGCCGAACACGCCGCCACCGAGCGATCCAGCGGCGCAGCCCGTCACGAGGCATCTCCGCATGGAGAACTTGGTGACGTAGCCGCCAACCTGCAGGCACTTGTCTGCCATGCACGTGAACACCACGCATCCGCCGTCCCGCTCTGCAAGCGCCTCCCTCCCCACAACCCCTTGCGTCATGTGATAAATTGGCAACACCGAGCCGCATGCCGTAGCATCAATCATGAACAGCATCGGCCACCACTCTCCCAACCTCAAAATACCAAACGTTGGCACCGAGGGACAGCGATGACGCCATCCGCAGCAACAAAAACTGTCATTCCTCTCACTGCCGAGTCCTTCAAGGCACGCGATGCTAGTGATGGCGCCCAGCGATGACGCCATCCGCAACCCAAACCCTGTCATTACCCCAACGCATGACGAGATGGTCCCCTTCTACAAGGTTGCCCAAGACAGTAACCTGACACTGTTCTCAGCTCCAAGCGGCCATCACCTCCAGCGTGAAAGCCGGCAATCCACCGCCGCCACCACCGCCAGCGCCATTCCTCTAAAGCCTGGTACCTAGGTGTCAAGTTGTGTCAGCAGGTCGGTCCCCCATGAAGGTCCCAGGAGTGACCGGATCTGCAGCAAATCCCGTCAACCTCACCGGGGCCAGCGCAGGAAAGCCGGCAGCCGGCCCGCACCTGCGTAGCCATCGGAGACCACAGAGTCCTCCACCACGGTCGCGATGGAGGAGGCGAACAGATTGCCGCCAACATATGCAGAATTGCCCGTGAGTAAACACTCACGAAACGCAACGGTGGCAGAGTCCTCCGCATACCCGACCAGCATGACACCGCCGCCCACGCCCGTGGAGATGGCTTGATTCTGCAGCCCAACCCCCCATTCGCCGCTTGCACCCAAGAAAGGGATATCCTTCGGCACCGGAGTTCCTCCGTTGGCATTTACAGGTGATTGGCTGGACGGCACACGACGGCAACACTGGAGTGAACAGGAGTGCCTATCAAACTCCAAACGCTGAAACAAAGCGGGCGAAGGCTTTCAACATAATCTGAAATCTCGACTACCAAACGCGTTGGAATAGGAAGGCACCAAATGCGACCCTAGGTCACCGCAGATCCTCGTGACAGGCTGCAAGATCAAAAGGGCTACGGTACAATCGAAGATTAGCAGGAATCGGGCTCTGTGGGGCGAGCCCCGTCACGAGGAACACCAGCGTTCATCACGTAGTGCAAACCGTATTGTAAGCTCCACATGCAGGACTGTATCGTGCCTTATTGCCCGGTTATTCCCAAGATTCATCCCAAGACCCGGAGCACGGGTGCTTCTTCATTTAGTGCTCGATCCCCGAAATATGCGCGACCAATACGAGTGCTTCCCGCCTAAACACACACCAGGAGCTCCGGCCGAGAAGTGGCCACAGAGCGCACCTCTCTCCAGCCGGCACGGTTCCCCATGAAGAGGGTGGTACGCATAGCGAAGTTGCAATCGACAGGGAGAAACCTCCACAGAAACCCGGCCCCGCCTCGGCCCGTGTTGTGCACAAAGCTGCAGTTTGTGATGAGACCTTGGAGCAACACGGCGCTGCTGAGACTCTCGAGGTATACCCCGCCTCCGCCGTCACCCTGCGAGATTGGCAAGCCTCCGTTGCTGAGTAGCCTTGAGCAGAGTGCAAGCAGGCGCGGTGCATGCATCGCACCATATACCACACTGTCTCGCAGAGTGCAAGCAGGCGCGGTGCATGCATCGCACCATATACCACACTGTCTCGCAGAGTGCAAGCAGGCGCGGTGCATGCATCGCACCATATACCACACTGTCTCGCAGAGTGCAAGCAGGCGCGGTGCATGCATCGCACCATATACCACACTGTCTCGCAGAGTGCAAGCAGGCGCGGTGCATGCATCGCACCATATACCACACTGTCTCGCAGAGCCCAAGCAGGCGCGGTGCATGCATCGCACCATATACCACACTGTCTCGCAAAGCCCAAGCAGGCGCGGTGCATGCATCGCACCATATACCACACTGTCTCGCAAAGCCCAAGCAGGCGCGGTGCATGCATCGCACCATATACCACACTGTCTCGCAGAGTGCAAGCAGGCGCGGTGCATGCATCGCACCATATACCACACTGTCTCGCAGAGCCCAAGCAGGCGCGGTGCATGCATCGCACCATATACCACACTGTCTCGCAGAGTGCAAGCAGGCGCGGTGCATGCATCGCACCATATACCACACTGTCTCGCAGAGTGCAAGCAGGCGCGGTGCATGCATCGCACCATATACCACACTGTCTCGCAGAGTGCAAGCAGGCGCGGTGCATGCATCGC
The DNA here is from genome assembly GCA_001247695.2 of Cymbomonas tetramitiformis. Classification (NCBI taxonomy): domain Eukaryota; kingdom Viridiplantae; phylum Chlorophyta; class Pyramimonadophyceae; order Pyramimonadales; family Pyramimonadaceae; genus Cymbomonas; species Cymbomonas tetramitiformis. The sequence continues at coordinate 3,634 of LGRX02008751.1, forward strand.
ACCATATACCACACTGTCTCGCAGAGTGCAAGCAGGCGCGGTGCATGCATCGCACCATATACCACACTGTCTCGCAGAGTGCAAGCAGGCGCGGTGCATGCATCGCACCATATACCACACTGTCTCGCAGAGCCCAAGCAGGCGCGGTGCATGCATCGCACCATATACCACACTGTCTCGCAGAGTGCAAGCAGGCGCGGTGCATGCATCGCACCATATACCACACTGTCTCGCAGAGCCCAAGCAGGCGCTGTGCATGCATCGCACCATATACCACACTGTCTCGCAGAGTGCAAGCAGGCGCGGTGCATGCATCGCACCATATACCACACTGTCTCGCAGAGTGCAAGCAGGCGCGGTGCATGCATCGCACCATATACCACACTGTCTCGCAGAGTGCAAGCAGGCGCGGTGCATGCATCGCACCATATACCACACTGTCTCGCAGAGTGCAAGCAGGCGCGGTGCATGCATCGCACCATATACCACACGGTCTCGCAGAGCCCAAGCAAGCGCAAGCTGAGCCAGAATTCCTTCGAAGAAGAACCAATTGTATCTCGACACTCTCCTCCTGGCATCAAAGCCGTCACAGGTCCAACGGTCGAGGTAGCATCTATCGGGGGCGACAGGCAGGGATTGAGTTGCTAACATCAGGAAACGAGGCGATCCAAGCGTGGTTGGGACATGGGCTTTTCACCTCAGCCATGTTCTTCGCGAAGAGCACATCTTCCAGGATTACGTTTGAGACCGGACGGGAATTGCAGTCTTGGCCACAGTCGCTGGAGGCCTGGTAGACTGAGATGCCCCCTCCTTGTTGCGCCGCAGAGTTGTTCGTAAGCACGCTATGTTGCAGGTAGATGCTCGCGGTGGAGTGGAACGCGATCCCAGCCCCTTTGTTGTCCGCCACAGCGCCGCTGATGACAGAGTCGATCATCGTCAAGTTGCCTAGCTGGCACGCTCCCCCCACTGGAGGATCAGCGCCGCGCTGCTTTAAGCTGGGACACGACACCGTGCCAAAGCTGCAGGAAGCGATCGTGGGCGTGACGAATTTGAGAGTCTGTGGACACCTGAGCTGGGAGGCATGAGTCAGGCACTGGGAGCGGAGTCTGTGGATGATGCCTGACCTGGGAGGCATGAGTCAGGCACTGGGAGCGGAGTCTGTGGATGATGCCTGACCTGGGAGGCATGAGTCAGGCACTGGGAGCGGAGTCTGTGGACGCCTGACCTGGGAGGCATGAGTCAGGCACTGGGAGCGGAGTCTGTGTCGAGAGACCGATAGTCAGGCACTGGGAGCGGAGTCTGTGGACGCCTGACCTGGGAGGCATGAGTCAGGCACTGGGAGCGGAGTCTGTGGACGCCTGACCTGGGAGGCATGAGTCAGGCACTGGGAGCGGAGTCTGTGTCGAGAGACCGATAGTCAGGCACTGGGAGCGGAGTCTGTGGACGCCTGACCTGGGAGGCATGGAGGCGCCGGTTGAAGCAGAGCGAGCGCGGGATAGGGGGGTAACGCTTTCATTGAACAGAGAATCTTACCGCTCCAACAAGAACTCCAGCTCCGCAGCCGGCCATCCCCGCGTAAGTCTCATCCGCCAGGTCGACCAAGGGGCCAGCATACCCGTTCGCTAGTTGGACGCGACGCAACATAACCGCCGCGTTTGAACTTACAACCAACACGCGAGTTTGACCTTGTGCATCGATCACACAGTGTGTTCCCAGACTGCAGTTGCCTGACAGGATAAAGCTCCGTTCCACGATGGGAAGAGAAGTTTGCAGAGTTATGTTCACACGTAACTCGACCTCACGAACTTGAGCTTCGCCCAGAATTGCCTGAGATAGGTTTTGCTCCGCGAGGATGTGGTCACTAATGACATATGCCGACGAGTTAAGTGACGACTGCTTCTTATGACAGGGGCAGGAATAGAAGCTTTCCCAGTCAACTTGACTGTTTGAGTCTAGCAAAAAACGCGGTGTCGTGCTCGAAAACATGGTCTGTGGCGTGGGCTGAAGCGTGTGTGCATTTGTCAGTGGTGAATGCATGTCTATCAAAAACTTAGATGACTCGTCCATAGTCCAGAGGTTGTTGAAGTGGAAAGTTTCCGTGGTTGTTGAATGGTTTGCCGTGTTAAACCAACGAGCTCCAGAAAGTTTGGGTGCCGTTTGTGGAGCTGAAAGTTTGCGAAGGTCTCGTCCATCGTCCATGCGACGCTGCGCAAGTATGTACTCAGACCGGCTGATGCATCCATTTCTATCTGCATCCAGCGATTCGAAAACAGGAAGGGATGTTGAAGAAGTCGACCGAAACAGCTGACACAAACATAGAGACAAGCAAAGCCGTATATGCGCTATCGTTATCATTCTAGATACTAGTGAATGGGAAAGCACGCGTCGAAGGATTATAGGTTGCCACTAAATAATACATTTTAGGTATTTGAAGGCAGTAGCATTTTGACTTCATAGCTGTGAGCCTAGCCTGTTCACTCTTGGGTGACATACAAACGGACTTCTGAAATAGCGACCCGGCAGATCGCAATCGGATCCGATCCGGCCAGGAGCCGGTTTATTTCCGAGCCGTGCGGGCTATTGTGGGCGACATGGCCGCTCGAAATTACTTTTACAAGAGCACCCCGCAAAAACATTTTCACCGAGTTACATCACCGCACTGCAGGCTCTCAGCATGAATTGTTCGGATAGTGTTGAAAAGCAAGGCTTAGACGCACAAGACCGCTTTAGCAGCTCCAGTCTAAGATTGGCTTTAAAATCGATGTCGGAGGAAGCAGGTATACAGCTACTCGAAGATGGGAGTGACTCATGGATGCGCAAGAGCCTGCCGGTCATCGATGCCTGTGTTCGCGGTTTTGCTTGAAACGGTGTATTGCAAAAGATACAAGCAAAAAATTAACCCAGAATCACTTTTTTCTTATTTTGACAAAAACGTGAACTCGACTTGTGAGGCAGTTGCACGCAACATTCTATGGTGGGGCTGAATGTATGGTGTGTTCAAGGGTTTCGACTCGGTTTCTTGCTTATTTCGCCTTCTCAAAGTCGTTGTTGTGTCGCTTTCAGGGGGCTATGAAGGGCCTAAAGTCGGACTGCGCGAGGACCAACTTCTTGCAGCTTATCCATCTGCCGCACAAGTGGCGGATATCACCGCCACCGACGTCGACATAGCTTGCCAGTTGTTAGAGTTCTCTGGAGGTGACGTGAACCGCGCTGTCGAGCTATTGGTATCTGGTTCTTGGAAACGCAAACTTAATGGAATAGTGAATAGAAAAAGAAAAAGAAAAAACCACGCCTGTCAGGGTCATGACCGATGACATATGTGTCATACATGTCATACGTGTCATACCTGTCAGACATGTCATACCATACAGGATCATGACCGATGACATATGTGTCATACATGTCATACCTGTCATACCTGTCAGACATGTCATATCATGTCATGTCATGTCATGTCGAGTCGTGTCATATATTATTATGACAGTCGTCAGTACGGTCGACTATGACTGTACATGTCGCCAGATGATAAGTCACATCATCTGTCATTATTCAAGGAAAGACTTGAATGACCCTGTCATCGAGAGTTCGTACGTCGAACTCGAAGATGGCAAAGCAAGATACATCTTGAAGTAACAAACAAGAGCCATCTTGGCTTTAAGCATGTGCGGAACACGCATGCGCAGTATGAACGAACTATTCGTTACCACAATATTGGTCGTTCAACCAACGTCTCGGGTTCACAACCCAATGGCGGTACCATCTATGCGATGGGAGACGTATGGTATAGATGAGCGAAGCGTTGGGCTTCAGCAGTATCTTCTCACGGAAGTTCTGCAACTCATCCCGCTATTATCTGACGCTTGTGTTTGCCGTTCCACAACACAGCGCATATTTGTATTTTGTATGATATATTGAGGGCTTACTTATCTAGCCCTAACAGAATGGTATTCTAATTTAGTTCGTCCAGGCACGAACAGCACGAGAACTCAATTGTGTGCAATAATTAATAATTAATGATATCATTAATTTGTGTTGACAGGTTGCGGAGCATATAAGGCGACGCACTCGCATAAATCGAATATTTGATATATCCGCTGCAATAGCGAAGATAGCGTGCGAGAAAATTGTCGCGTTCGCAGAAGCGCACTCGCGGGAAACAGCTGATCGCATACACTACACGACAAGGTGTGCATATGGCATACATCCGCGCAGCAATGAGATGTACTCGCATAAATGGTTCGCAGATGTACATATGTTCGCAGATGCGACGCGGAAGCATAATCATCAGCGGAATCGTTTCCGCGCGGAAAGTCATCAGCGCAGCATTACAATTTTCGTGATTGCACCAAATTGCTTTTTGTACGGCTTCATACATGTTGATGCGCGATATACTAATTTGCAGTTGGCAGCATGCGCGATGGTCGCTTGTTTTCGCAGAAGTGAATCGCAGCTTACAGCATGCATGTCAATTACATGCGCGCGCTTGTATGAATCACGCTCGAAAATTGTTCAGAATGATATATGGCATGGTAGTCATCGACGGAATTTTGATCCGTATACATGTCAGCGCTCGTATAATGCGCTGATAAATGGCGACGACGATACATGCTTTTCATCAGCAGCGCGCCCTTTTGCATAAGTTATTTGCAGCGTGCTATGAAAGATTTCAATTTGCGATGATGATGATGTCGAGATGTTGTTAAGATCAACTGCACAATACATGCTTACATCAAAATACTTTGCACAACAACTAATACTCGCAGGCATATTTTGGACGCATGCATGATTGACATCTGATATTATACTGCAGCACACACCACATATTAATGACTGCATAAATATACAAGTCGTCAACATTTCATGCTTATCTCAATATAGTGTGCAAGATGTTTATTTAAACACACACTAACATGCAGCACACATTACATGCAGCATCTAAGTATATACACATTCTATATTGAATGACTGCCACACTGTAAGTTGTGCATGCATCATCATAACAGATGTTATATATTATCCAGCTTGATCACGGTAGCAGCTGGAATAGATGGCATCAAATCACAATACATTAGACGTGCACAAAAGCATATTTGCAGTGCATGCTAACTATATTCGAACCCATATAGTATAAGGTGCCTGTTCAGAGATCTTAACACAGTAATTAGCTCGATATGACCCGGTGGAGTCGAGATACTCCTCGGACCACATATCGTTCTACTGTGGATCACTGAAAGGATTGCTCACCGGAACTGTATGTGAAATATACCAGCAACTCATTTTGTAAATGAGATTATCTTGGAATTACAATAACCTTTAACCTAATATATCATGCTAGATTTATTCAGTGCATGGTATACTGATTATCCTGCATGATAGGCTGTCTGGAAATATTGTGATGTCCAGAACTTATCTTCCTGTAAAGTGTGTAAAAGTGAGCACACACACACACACACACACACTGGCAAAAAAGTACTAATCAATAAGTACTATATACATACACACACTGCATTACTGTATGTATTGATATTCACTGATTCATAGTGAATTGACCAACTTATATATCTATCATGTATATGATAATGTAGATAACACTTCACAAACACATGTGCGTGTGAAGTGTCAGTGATGGCGATAGATATGGGAACAGATAATCCAACATGCTGAAGGGCTGGATGGAGTTATCTCCAGACCCGAAGGCAGTATACTGCGCCCATGCAACAGCTGGTAACTGTTGGGCGCAGTCCATTCGTCATTCCACATATCATCGTTGGAGCAACAACAGCAAGTACATTGCATAATGACAATTGATACAGATTTGATCAGTTCAAAATGCATGTAACTCTTTCAAAGCAGTAACTATATTGACATCTGATAGAAGTTGTTGAGGACAAACACACACATACAAATGTGTTGTGTCAAACTGCTTTGATTATATCAAGCAATGTCCTGATATGTTTAAAATAAGAGATATCATTTTGATAAATCTTAGAGCACAGACCTATGCTCAAAACATATCATAGATTGATAAATATCACTAATAAAGTGGATAATCCGCTTAAGTTGATGACTCTATATATATCATCAGAAAGTACATTTACTGCCATGGGTTTAAATCAGTAAAACCCAGAAATGTGATCAACCTCAGATGTTGATATACAGCATAATTCACTTTTATGCCATGAAATTTATCATGTGCAAACGTAAAGTGATTTGCAGTGCTTCTGTACTTTACATTCCACACACACAGAGAGATATGTATATATACATATGGCCAAAAACGGCCAAAATGGGTGAAATCCGTTTGCGATAGATTTGAAAATGGAAAATCGGACCCTATTTTATTTGATAATATGATTTTATACCTATTGAGGTATGAGAAAATCATAATGACACATGGCATATCTCGTGTAACACCCTAGATAATAGGTGTGGAATATGTGGGGGTTACATATTGGCTGTAACACTAAATCGGTCAAAATGCTGTACGTGAAATACATTTTGAAAATTTCGGATTGATTTTTTTTGCTAAAATGAATATTTAGCTATCAAAATAACAATCCCTGATTTATGCAGCATGTGTAACACCCTGTAACACCCTAAAAATTGAATGTGTGTGCCAGGGGTGTAACATACCTCCTGAAAACCACTTAACATTCAGTATGGTATTAAATGCAGTTTCGCTTAAAAATGGTTGCAAAATATTTATACTGCTTTATTTTTACCTATTTTAGGGTTACTGATACCATGTAACACCCTAATCACATTATTGGGTATATGGGCCACTGTAACCTAACATGCCCTAAAATGCCACTATATAGCACACTGATACCATTTTGTGGGAGGCAGCTGTAACCCTCCTCACATAACAGACACTGTAACTACTTGTGATGGGACTCATATAAAGCAAGGTTCTATATTATGCTTTATAAGGTCATAGTGAGCTATGTCACTCTTAGGATCTATGTCCTGACTTACTACATATACTTGCAGGTAAGAATTAGGTATTATTTGACTTTTGCCATGCGGCTGTTTTACTCTAGAAATCTCAACTGTTTCTTTGGCCTTGGCCATTACTTATTCACTCAGCTCTCTGAGGTAATCCTAGTCAGCATGGCCAAGTCTCATCAACCTATCATATGCTTGTACTGCATTATCATGTGCCAGTATTCTTCATGACACATTATTACACAGTACAGTAGTACTGTGTACTCCCATATAAGGGGGGTCTCTTCCTCAACAGGGGTCTCGGGCGCTAATGCTGTAAGGCGCGTATGACACTACTGGCATGTATGACATTGCTGAGTCATCCGCGCATGACACCGTGTGTTGTCCTAGCACACTGCTACCTCTATTTATATACAACGTTATATATATGCAACGTTATATATATTCAGCAAGGAGTTAGTATCAGAACCGAGAACGGATATCATATTTCGGATATATCTTGAAATGTATATGAACTGAGTCAAAATGAATTTAAACCCTAGAACCCGGTCGGAGTCTCGGAAATACTGTGCTCCTATACTGTCTACACTGGCATAGCCACTATCGCGTGATGGACACTGTGATCTGACTCAGGAGCCATAACCGGTACTATACCGGTCAGAGCCGACCTCCGGGTCAGGTTATTTCACCAATCAATCGGCCTTATAATCGGGCTTATACTTTGGTTCTCTGGCCAATATATTCCATTTTTGAATGTCCCATTGTATATGTCCCCAGTATGCACGATATCAAAAGACACGCCGAACTCATTTTTTCCCGCCGGATCTCAAAACATGATAATAAAGTATCAAGCTAAGTTTAAGGAATCTTCCAGTATAAGCAATCACAAATATAAAGTGCTACGGATGGCAAATCTATGCACCACGGCACTACTTTACAATGATGTTTCAGAATAATCGCATCGATAACTCCGATATCTCGATCATTAAGCAGTAGCAAATATAAACGGTTATGCTGGAGGGCAAATCTGTGCACTACTTTATACGATGGTGTTAACAAATAATTGCATCGATAATTCCAATATCTCTATCACACGAGTATCATGCATTTGGATATCGGTATTGGCTCCTGAACCCACATCAACATTAATGATCCCCGAGACCAAAAACAAAAATCTGTGCCCTGTGGCCTTTGCTACCAACACCCTCAGCCACAACGATACGCGTATTTGACGCAACGTGTCCTTCTGTAAGTGATATAATGTATGTACAACACCATCATTCTGTGAAAGGCCCCTTGCACACTATAGGTAGATTTCCCGGGTTTCTTTCAAGTTCAAATGTAGGATGCAACTTGGGAGACGAATTTCTGATTCCTGATCAACAGCACAGACACCGTTCGCACGCTGATGTTGTGGTTACATTTACGTAAGATCCACAAAGTCGGGTTCAGGGTTCTTCATGGCAACAACCGCTCCCGTTGGGATATCTGATGTGCGAACTGGCAAGCTCGTTTGACCTTCAGCCGCGAAGTTCTCACCAATATCAATAAAATCGTCCTTCTTGATGCAGTGCTCGGGCTCATGCTGGTCAATGCTGTCGATGAAACTTGCAACCCGAGGTTCCACTGTGATCTTGGAGTAATCGATTTCGGAGATCTCGAGGCCCTCCACCGAGCGTGCGCGACTCAAGGCTACGTATACTTGGCCGGGAGCAAAGGCGCTCCCTAATGACATTCGCACACAGTCCAAGGACATGCCCTGGGCCTTGTGGATGGTGATGGCCCAGGCCAACATCAACGGCACCTGCACACGTGTGCATGTGCCCGCTGAGCTGACGGACGCTGAAAACTGCTCCGGACTGAGCACCATTTCGCGGTTGTTGGCAAAAAGTACACGAGGCAACCATTCGTTGCCTTCTGCCATGAAGCGCTTCAGCCGCTCCACCTTCTCAGCTTCCGGGCCGCCCGCCTTCGCCTCTTGTCTACTCTGCAAGCTACGTTGCAAGTCCTTCATCACCGTGGCGCACGACTCCCATCCGGATACCACACCACGCGATCCATTTACCAGCTTCGCGCTCGACTCCAGGTCCAGGTTCTTCAACAGCATGACCTGGCAGAATCAAAAGGCCAACGTATATATCATGTTGCACGTGCGCATCTATTGTCCGATAGGTGTGTCAAAATATCGGGTCTCGAATTGCTTTGAACAGTAACCAGGATGAGTGGATGACTTGTGATGGCAAGGTTGCAGGGGATTGGGCTTTAGGGTTTTAGGGGCTCTGAAAGACTGGCGGCCGCGTTGGGTGTAAAGGTAGGGTACATGCAGCGTGGTCCAGGCTTGTCGGAAGTCGCCAGTGGACTGCATGCAAGTTGGTGCGAGGTTCATGGTTGGGCAGCTAGTCTAGCAGGAGATAGAAGCCGGGCGTTGGAGGGCGTTGCATGAAAACGTGGAAGGGGATCGTGGGTCGAGTGGGATTGGCAGAAATGAAGGCATGAATGGTCACCCCAATGGTGAGCGGAATTAGCAGAGGCGAGGGCGTTACAGCCATCCCCCGGGGGAAGAAACCGCCGGATTTAGGATCGCGCTCGGTCGATATTGCGAAGCACATGTGGGGGGGGGGACGATGTCGGTACGCAACCAAGCTGGTGTGATAGGAAAGGAGGGTGCGTTCACTTCGGATCCTTTGAGATATTTGTGGGTGCAAAAAATGTGATTGAAGAAAACCTGCAACCGGTCACACCCTCCTGCGTCCACATATGCGAGGGGTGCCGGCCTTCTACCTGCGCCCCAGTCTTGAGTTCCAGAAACTTGGCAGCCTTACAGTTCTTCCAAAAGCTGTGATTTTCCAGCTGGCGCACTTTATCCTGGGCCTCGGGATGTATTGCATCGACGGACGGGAGTGCACAGGGGGCCTCGTGCAGCTTCTGTAACTCCAGTCGATTCACCCGGTCCACCTGCACAGAATGACCACTCCCACCCGGATGGAATGACCAAGGGCAGCCACTTGGGAGATGGTGTCTCATGCGCATACCCGGCAGAGTGCTGCATGCCACAGTGACCACCTCGTGATCAGTGTGCCTCCACAAGCAGTGCAACGCTGGCTGCTTACAGCAAACACAAATAACTACTACGAATTTTTAGGAATCGACAAAAATCATTTTAGCTGACAAGATGTGATGAGTCCAAAGTCGCAAAGTAAATCTATTCAGATGATGAAGTTTGCAAAATTTGTTCCTGCGAACGTGTCCTCGGCCACCCATCACTCCGTATAAATTTTCAACTCTGGGCTCCCTGCCTTGAACATAGCCAAAGCGCATGGGAGGCCTCCCCCGAGGCGCATGGAGGCGCCCTCCCCCAAGGCGCATGGAGGCGCCCTCCCTCAAGGCCCATGGAGGCGCCCTCCCCCGAGGCCCATGGAGGCGCCCTCCCCTCGAGGCGCATGGAGGCGCCCTCCCTCGAGGCCCATGGAGGCGCCCTCCCCCGAGACCCATGGAGGCGCCCTCCCCCAAGGCCCATGGAGGCGCCTTCCCCCGAGGCCCATGGAGGCGCCCTTCCCCCGAGGCGCATGGAGGCGCCCTCCCCTCGAGGCTCGTGGTTGGAAGTTGGCGTTAGGAAGCCGCCGTCAGGAGAATGGGTTGACCTGTGCATTGAGGCTGAATAGCTCGGTGGGCTTGATGCCGTTGAGAGTCGTCAACGAGCGCTGGCATCGCGACAGCATCGTCCGTGTGGCGCCATTTACCACGCCGCGCCGCACAGAATTAAGCGCAGCTGCGAAAACTGCATCCGCTTGACGCTGAACCTGTTGCAACACTATTGGCACGGGCTGCAACGCCTGCCACGCGTCCGACTCGAACGCAAAACGCGTTTGACGGAATGCGTTCTCCGTTTCGCGCCCGCCTTTCGACGTGGCATCAAATATTGGAGGAAGCTGGAAGAAGTCGCCACAAAAGATTATCTGAAACGCGCGCCCCCCCCCCACAGCAAACGTACCAAAGCACAACTGTAAGTTACATTTCTTCAGTCGTTCGAAAGCGACTGAGATAGGAGATCTGCAAGCAGCAGTGCACGCACGGCACAGACTTGAAAGTGCACAGAGAGTTACGAAGGTGAGAGAACTGCCCTGCAATGTTGCTCCCATAAGATTAATAAAACACACAACTCATCAATTTACAAAAGCACAATCGGTCCACTATGGACACAGCAGATCTGGTGAGACCTGCGGACAGCGGTATTGATTTTATGCCAGACAACGATAAGAGCAATCAAAATTGTTTGCCTAAGAATTTCGGGCATCCTTCTTGGAGTGGCGTTTAGGCTGCGAGGACCTGCAGGCCGCCGAAAGGGATGCTCGTGCCGACGCCAGCACCGGTCCGTATAGCACCCACGGTACCCTCAATGCCGTCGAGCAACTCGCCGCTCAGCATGGACACCTCCTCTATTACAAGCACGTCGGTGGTGCGCCACCGCTGGGCCGCCTTGTGGTCCCACATCCGGCCGAAGTCCTTCCACTTTTGCGGCACCCCACAGCCGGCGAAGGCGTGAATCGTGGTGCCCCCGACTGCCTCCGCCGCGATCCCAGTGGGTGCCGTCACCGCCACCCGCTTCCCCGCCCGCTGCAGCTGCGCGATGGCCTCCCGCAGCAGCACTGACTTGCCGGTGCCGGCCGGGCCCGTCAGAAACACGGTGCGTCCCTGCAGGATGCTCCTCAGCCCACGCTTTTGCTCCATGTTCAGGGATACCGGGGCCCTCTCTTGCGCCGCCACCTCAGCTGGCTCGGCGCGCGGGGGCGGAGCTTCGGAGGCGGGTCCGCCAGGCACCGTCACACCGCAGGAGCTCGCCCAGTGTCCTTGCTGCCCGCATTTGTAACAAGACGTCCCTCTGCTCGGTGCTGGGGCAGCTCCAGGCGCAGGGCGCCCTCCCCCGGCACCGCATCCTCCCGCGGCACCAGATCCAGTACAGTTGGACGCCCAATGGTTGAGACCGCCACATTTATAGCAGGTGGAGCCCCGCTGCCTGCGCGCTCCGTCGCCGTTCGCTCTCTGCGCTTTGGTGGGCGCCGCCTTGGGGCGCGCCCAGTCGCTAAAGCTGAAGAACTTGCGCTTCTCCATGCCGCCTGTCGCGAACCCTGCGCCCGGACTCTGCACGCTTAGCCCGACGAGCATCGCCCTTCGTGCCACGCAGCTGCGCCCACGGATCGTAACAGACGTCACCCCGACAGGTGCAGCTGGGGATGTTTCCCGTCAGAGAGAGCTGCCGCTTGAGTTAATTCTCGAAGTCGGAAGGCGAAATAGGGTATTCACTGTGTCCTGTGCTGCTCATCATGGTGCAGAGTCGGTGACAAATTGTTCCATGTTGTGCGTGTGACGAGAATAGCAGGGGGCGTGGGAAGGCGATACGTATTAGGCTGTGTAGGAGGAGAGCTTAAGGAAGGCCACGGCAGGGCTTCCAAACTGCGACTGCAAAATAAAGTTACGAAGAACGAGTGAACAGTCAGAGCTGTGATACGAGACTTCCCCGCAGACAATGATGTGGAAACCAACGGGATTATCCTGTCATGGAACCGATCAGCAACGGGGTTATCACGTGAGGGATCCAGTCCAGTTATGCGTATAGGGTGTCAACGTTAGGAAAATGTATGTGCAGGGCGGTAGTTTCCTACGAGGGGCCTGTTGATGATCTTGACTGGCTTATGTAGACACTTATCTAGAAATGGGCGCAGTGGAAGTCAAGATCCGTCAGACGTGAGCCGTCATGTTCAGAGGACTATGTATCACAAATACTATGGCTATGGATCACTGGGCATAAGGCAATCTCATATAGGGTCTGGTGTAGGAGACGATAAGGGTTGCTGTTCGAGTTGGTGCAAGGCAGCGCTATGCCTAGTCGAGTCCCAGTACGTCTGCCTGGGGAACGCTTCGTCACAAGGGCGGAAACGGCGTTGGTAAGCGGGAACGGCGGCACGCGCAGGGAGTGCGCAAAGTGCGAAACTAAAACACCTATCACCAAGATAGGTTTCCCACGTGCAAGTCACGCTCAACTTAAAAAGAGCTTCCACGTCTCTCTGTATGCTTGTGTGAACGCTGGTACGCGAACGAACCCTCACTCCAAATAAATAGTTCGTCGTGAGAAGCCCGCACAACGGCTACTCTGTGTGCCTATTTGCAGTGTCGTCTTGTTGGTTTAATTTGAGAAATGTTATGCATGAATATGCGTGCGTGCTGTTGAAGCGAGCAAATCGCGTGCTACCCTGAAACTCAGGTAAAGAAAGAATTGGCGGATGTTTGTCAAAACAAGGTTTTCTGTATTCGTAAGCCATACCTCTAGAATTTACGATGCAGTTGAAAGGGGTGCGCGCTAGTCAGAATCGTCAACAATAAGAGTTGTATATCGGGAACTTCCACATTGTCGAATGCGTTGCTTTTTCTTGCGGGCTGCATTTTCATTTTCCTGGTTTTTTGAATTTGAAAATATATCTGGCAAGTCATCGTCATCCTCACACGTGTCCTCAGACCTGTCATGCCGGAGGCAAAACAGCTTCGCCGGTCCGTGCCAATCTGCCCCAAGCATTACCGTGCACCGGTTACGCTTACTGTGACAAAGTTAAGCGTAACCGCGCGGTTATGTGACACACATACACTACAGTACCCCCCTAACTACCCTAACTACCCAGCAATCACATCTGTAGAGCAAGACTAGGATCTCGGAAGGGTGAAGTTGCGCATGCACGACGGAATCACCAGATAACCTGTAGTGCGCACAAAGCTCATGAAGAAACAAGCCAAAATTCGGACGATGTACAACGACACAAACACTGAACCGTCAGCAACAACCCGACCAAAAGGCCATCAAAAAGCAAAAGCTTGAGCAAGGGAGGTGGGTGGGAACACACCCTTCTTTGAAACAAATCAAATTGCGGAGCCGAACTCTCACAGAGTTCGAAACCTTATACCACGCAGTGGTACCTCCCTTCCAGTCTGTCACATAACCGTAGCGGGTTATGTGACACAGCACCTCTCGCTCCGCTCGCTGCATTGTGACACATAACATTCAGTTATGTGACACACATACACTACAGTACCCCCCTAACTACCCTAACTACCCAGCAATCACATCTGTAGAGCAAGACTAGGATCTCGGAGACGGAACAAAGATCTGATTGAAAGACCCGAAAACATGCCAAGCTCCAATACGCACAAACATCAATCAACCACGAATCATCGGTGTAACATGCGTGGTACATCTTGACTTGAACTCGGCGAGCATCGAGCTAGCAAACGTACGATCCACGCCATCATTGCTTTTCGGCACAGTGCCAAGCAATCCCTTTGTGCACATTCATTTTGAACATTCTCTGCAACCAACGAGCGGTATGAACCAAACCCAATTGAACATGCGAGATCTTAGCGATTGACAACAACTTCCGACAACACGTTGAAGTGGCTTCAAGCCCAAGCAATTTCAAGTCAGATCTCAACTCTAGTGAGGAGCCACGGCAATAAGCCTGGTAATAAGCTAACGCTCACACGGGTACTTCACATTCCCCTCATTTTGACGTCGGCAATACGCCAAATCAGAAGCGAAACAACACGCTTAAATTACTTCTATGGTTATAAGCCAAATATCTTGCTCCAGCGTGAGGTCTGGATAGCGAGGGTCTGACTGAGTCGTAGCCAGGCTGGCTGGCGTGACGGACCCCCTCGCATCTGGCTCTTCAGCACTGGACCACTCACCTCTGGTCGCCACATTGGCTTCCCGCTGGCTGCGTGATGATGCTTGTAGCATGCCCAACATCTGGTCTGTTAAGGACGTGCCAGGCGCCGGAGGTTCGTACGTTGAGCTCTCGGTGTGTGAGCTGACTCGCCCAGTGAGCTCGCCTTGTATCATTGAGCTGGGTCTCAAGAAGCCCGCCTCCACCATGGACTGGCAGCGCGTCTCGAGCCTCTCCCTCTCCTCCGAGTTGAACCTTCTCAGCCTCATCTCCTCTAGCCATGACGCCAGGCTGTCCATTAGCTCGGGGTGGTTTCGCGAGAATGCACAAGGTGCAGGCGCACACCTCTCCCCTGCGAGGGCCAGACGGTCTTCTCCCCTTGCGCCCAGGGACACCGCTTCACGTGGTGGTAGCGCGCAATCCTCAAAAGCGGGGGCAAGAGTGCGCGCTGCCGTGGCATCGACGTCGAAGATCTCGGTCGCCAGGCACACTCTCGGGTCTTCGTTCCGCTTGCTCCTTGCATCAACGGGCGGCGTCAACTCGATCAACGGCAGCGTGACCTTCTCCTTCATGCCCAGTGACACCGCGGCCTCAGAAGTGGCGATGCCTCTGTAGAGGTCGATGGTCAGCTTGAGGGCGTTCTTCAGGGGTCCCGTGCCCACCAAGAAGTCCCACGTAGTGTCGTTGGTGTAAGTGACGAAGGCATGGAGCCGATGCAGAGTCATGTACGGCGTGCCCGCGGCGAGGACCACATCCACGTAGCAGTACTTGGTGAATTCTGCAGGGCTGCCATCACATCTAGCCACCCTGGCCCCTGTCTCCGCATCAAAGATGGTCAAGCCCAACCTGTTGGCTGTCCTGATGGGGATAATGTTGCAGTTGGCTCCCGTGTCCAGAAGAAGCGCTTTGTACAACATGAGCAGGCCTCCAGAGGCCATCAGCGCCATCCCTTGTGCCAAAGACTCGTTCAGGAGCTTGCATACAGGCTGGACCTGTGCCATGGCAGTGAGCTGTTCCTCTGTAAGACCACTGAGCATCTTCTTCTTCAATAGCTCGTACGCCTTGGCCTCCATGGTCCCTGCGTGCAGCTCGCCCCTCTCGCTGAAGTCTCTCACCCCGTAGCTCTCCTGGACGGTGGCCGCTGCAGCGGTTACATGCACCGTCGTCCTCCCCTTCCTGGGCTGCTCCACCATGTCCTCCGGCATCTCGTCCAGAGGAACCTCTTCTTCGTCACTGTCGTCGCCCGACTCCATGCCCGGGCAATCGTCATCATCGTCGCTGTCGTCGCCCGACTCCATGCCCGGGCAGTCGTCATCCTCATCGCTGATGTCCTGGCAGTCTGCTGCTGAGGCTGTCGGCACGGGGAGCTGGTTGTTCTCAGCCAGTTCCACCAAGGTCTCCACACCCCTTGGAGCTGTTATGCGACCCTCTGCCACGAGTCCAGCAGCTAGCTTACGGAAAGCTGCTCCCAGACTCTTGATCACGGAGGCCATGAGCTGCACCTTCCTCTGCATCTCGTCCGCCGCAGGCGCCATGGGCACCTGTGCGTCTGCCTCGTACTCCTCGGGTGTCTTCACTGGGAAGCCCCTCATGCGTTGGGTACTTCCCAGGGCTACTGCTGGAGCCGCCGTGAGTTCAGACTCCGCACTCTTGCACAGCGTCTCGGGGAGTGCCCCCAGACCCATCACATCGGTGTAAGAAGACTGGTACCAGCAGCAGCAGCAACAACAACAAAGACATCAAAGACATATACAAAGGTATGCCCGTTGTGAGGTCACAACTCTCTTAAGAGGGGAGATCTGTCAGGGTTATGACCGATGACATATGTGTCATACATGTCATACGTGTCAGACATGTCATACGTGTCAGACATGTCATATCATGTCATGTCATGTCATGTCGTGTCATGTCATATATTATAATGACAGACAATCGTCAGTACGGTCGACTATGACATGTACAGTCATACCATCTGTCATTCACTCACCTTGAGTAACACCTGTCATCGAGAGGCCAGGTTGTGGCATCGAGATGACAAAGCAAGATGAAGTCTTGAAGAACCGAAAGTGTTCGGAGAAAACTCATCTTCGCTTCTAGCATGTTTTGAACAAGCATGCGAGTATCATATGGCTTATTCGTTCAGCCGATACTGATTGTTCAACCAATGCCTTGGGTTCACAACCCAATTGTGGTGGCATCTATGAGATGCGGGGCATTGCGTAAATGAGGTAGCGTTGAGCTACAGCAGTCACTTCTTGAGAAGCGCTGCACTCATATCCACACGTACTCTGCGTGAGCTATTAACGTTCAATAATAGCCTCGCTTTATATCATATCTATTCGCTTGCTAGCGAAGCCCTAACACCCCCCCACTTTATAGTGGGGGGGTAAATCGGTCTACCCGTGACTTATCCCTTAATAATAATGTAACATTTACGCTGAGAATAATGACAAAGTCACGAGTCCGTTGTAATCCTGCAAGCAGGCAATTGAAGAACAGAGGGAGCTTGAATCGTCCTCATAGCGCACCCCGAAGGGCTCATCTAGGTCATATCAACCTAGGAAACCGCGGCAAGGCAAAACTACGCAGAGCGCTAAAAAGGCCGTGCCGGCGGAGAAGCAGCAGAGGAGGTGGAGGTGGAGCGAGGCTGCATCTGTGATGGGAAAAGGGGGTAGGAGCGAGGCGGAGGCGGAACGGTGGTGGAGGGTCGGAGGCGGGGGGTGGAGGAGCGTGTGTGGGGGTGGAGGGGCGAGCTAAGGTAGAAGGAAGGGGGGGGTGTAAATCAAAAATCATCTGAGTGAAGAGAGAGAAGTGGAGACGAAAATCATTCCATCGGGAGGTTAGGAAAGACATGTTTGCTCTTTCAACAGCTTCTTCTTCTGTGATACCGGTAATTCGGCTAAGTGTGGTTCTAAGGGGGTCGTGGTTCTCGACTCTAGCATGACCATTAAGGAAGGCGTCACGTCTAATGCGAGTGTGGTATCTGCACAGCCTGGAAAGCTTCTTGAGGAGAGGCTTCAGTCTTCTATGGTGGACCCCTATGGTGCTAAGAACCTGTCCAAAATGCTTCGGAAGATAACCCATCAGAGTAAGTTCTTTGGGCCATGTGACAGTTCCTACAAATAGTTCGTTGTCCCTGTTCAATTCCAAAAAACGCCGACGACTTCAGCACCCACCCTCTTCAAATAATTTTCCGCTTCCATTTTTCTTCTTGAAAAAATGGTAAGTGGATATTTATTTATCTTCTCCTTGTCTTATCACCTTCTCCTGTTGTAATTTCTCTACTGTTTGATATGCACCTTGCTCGCTCTCTGCGTCATTGCAGAGAGAGTGAGTGCGCTACCTTTTTACAAACGAATCCCAGTTGGCGCTAAGAGCCACTGGAAGCCCCATTAGGGGCGGAAAAACTTAACGCTGACTAAAAATCAACCGAACGCAGAACTTACAAAGACGCTACCTAGAAAGAAAGAGGCGCGCATTAGCGTTTGCCAACTTAGCTCACTCCGATATGCTTTTCACGCAGGAGATCTAACTGTAAACGGTTACTGCGCTAATATGTGGGGTGGGGGAATACTTAAACAGTCGATTTCACCAGAAAGCGTATTGCGAACGAGCATCGCTGACAACTGTGCAAAGGCGCGTCTCCATATTGCGGTCGCTCGTATCAAGTATCACCGCTGAATCCATGCAGGGGTGTTTGACTATCACTACTTGCGCTTGGACTTGATTGGCCAGTAGGTAGGGCTCTCGGTTGTCCATAGTGTACTTGGAGGTGTCCCATGGGTTGAAGGTGTAGTAAGCCTTGGACACCTTGTCCACGCCGAGGATGGAGTTCTTCAGCTTGAAGCTTGCGATCTGAGCTTCCGTGGGCACGGGTAGCCAATCACACTTTAAAAAAGTGTAGAGCACACCGCCAATGGTAACCCGCAGAATGACGTTGATGATACCATACCTGCGCACGAAATGTTCAATGTTTTTGTAATATACGTACAACATATCCTTAGTATGTTGGGAACGTATTGCATATATGTTGCAGAGATATACGAAAAGGCAAAGAAGCATGCAAACTGGTGGTTGAGGTCGTACCTGTCCTCCCACTCGTCATCGGCATCGGCATCATTCTTGGGGAAGGATGCGCGGACGAAACACTGGGTTGTCACTTTCCCTTTGTCCCCGTCTCTAGTGCGATAGAAGACACCGCCGATGTTCACCTTGTTGTACTTGGAACACATGGGTTCGGGACCCATCATGAGCGACTTCTCGTAAGCCGTGTATTGACGACCAAGCCATCCTTCAGGGTCCTCCAATGGACCGAACGCGATCGCGGGCACAACACCCACCTCTTGTCGGTACCGCAGTGCTTGTTTAGAGCGCGCGGCATTCTCCCTGTGATGAAAACATATTCTTAGTATACTTACAATATATGATAAACATACAGAAACAAGTTGACAATATGTTGCAGGTATACTACAGATAGTACATGCGTGCGAGCTTGCAGGTTGCACCTCCGCCGGAACAGGTCGTACTCAGCATGTTGTTGAAAAAGCTTTCGGTTATGTACAACATATTGAATTTGCATGTTCAATACGTATGCAGTAGGTCCGCAGTATGTATCCAACATACTGAATGTTCCGTTTCAATACATATTCAATAGGTCCGCGATATATATACAACATATAGAATTTACATGTTCAATACGTATGCAGTAGGTCCGCAGTGTGTATCCAACATATTGAATGTTGACTTACAATATGTATACATTATGTGAGCAATATGTCTGCAACATGCCTTCATAGTGTTTGCGACATGCATGGTGCATGTCTCCAACCCTATACTACACATGTGTTGAAGGCATATTGAAATAACTCTCTGCATCAGAACTTCAATATGTCTCCAATACATGAGGGCTCACTGCAATACTATGTTGCACACATGTTGGAGCGCTTGCAGGCATATTGCACACATATTGTAACATTTTTTATTGTATTGAACATTTATTGTCAATACGCGTGCAATATGCCTGCAATATGTGTTCAATACGATGTATTGCACGCGTCCAGAAATGTAGGGTGTAGGGTGGTGGGGGCATCGTCCCTTCGCACATAAGTGTCCCTCACAGGCGGTCTACTCATCGAAATGTAACGTTTTAAGTCTCATTTTAAAGGCCATTCCAAGCCGCGCATTTTCGTCTTTGGGGTAGGGGGCATTTTTCGCAAGCTGGGTCGGCAGACACTGCCCCCCTTGCGTACGCTGTTGGTGTGGTGAGGGCGATGAGAAGGGGGGGAAGGG
>LGRX02008752.1:0-35873 GCA_001247695.2 Cymbomonas tetramitiformis
GGCCCACTCCCAGCCAATGAGATTTGATGCCACTTGGCGCAGAGATGCGGCCCACTCCCAGCCAATGAGATTTGATGCCACTTGGCGCAGAGATGCGGCCCACTCCCAGCCAATGAGATTTGATGCCACTTGACGAGGGGTGTACAACGAAATAGATGTGCTCGTTGGGTGTTGCGCTAAAAATGGAGACCACACCGCACTGCAATCGGTTGTCGGCCAATGAGGAGGTATCGGCTGACTGCAATGTCCGCTGAGTTGGCGGTGTGAGGCTGTATGACCATTTTGTTTCAACAGGATGGAGAGTCATAGGAGAGAATGACGCTGTCAGGTGATGAGGGAGAGGGTGGGTGGAGAGACAGAGGCGGTGCGGAGAGCCTTCATCTGCCCAGACTACTTAAAGGAGGTCTGGAAGGCGGCTGAATGTGATAAGACCTGGGATGACCTTACTGAGGTGCGTGCTACAAAGAAAAGTACCAGCTGTGTGAAATGTTCAAGGTAGCTTCAGAGAGGATCAGCCATCGAGGAAATCGGGAAGCCGGCCACTCACGCCTGACCTAGCTCGCACTGGCCCGCCGCGGGGACTTCAAAGAAGTGGACAGAGCGCTCGATTGACTCAACCCGGCGAACGCCATGGGCGGCCAAATGTGTTCATCCCACCCCACCGCATTCAGTCTCGTGGCCCTACACATGCCACAGCAGGGGTCAGCTTGGGACCCCTTCCCATGGAGGCAGTGAGGCTGAGCGTGTGCGGCACTGCAGGATGACGTGCTTCACCTCGCAGCCGTGCATCCCCACGGGTCTCTCTCACAGGTTTGTGCTACTGTGCAGCCCTCCCGAGTCCAGGCGCCGCGGTGCGGATTCGCCACCTGAGCTCTCTTTGGCACTGTTGAGTCGGCACGGCACGAGCAACGGAGAGGTTTATCCGGTATAGGTGCATCGCCTGTGCCTTGCCTCGCCCGCACGGAGCTTGGCGGGTTCAAATCGATGCTATTGCAAAAGGCAAGTGGTGTGGGGTGTTTATATGCAGCTGTATCTCAAGAACCGTTCAGCGTATACCATCTACCCCACCTTGGACTCGCTTGGTACCGCCTTCCTTGAGCTTCCTTCCCAAGTGCCTTGCAGCTTCGGGGCTTTGCCATCACTCGATTGAAGGAGAGGACATTGCGCATGGAGCATACATGGGGTGAGGGATGGGCGTAGCAAACAGCAGTTGAACATGCGACGGGACGGGTCTACGTTTAGTTGAGCATTGACGATTCGATTTCCAGTCGGCAGGAGCTCGGTTTTACAGTAGTCAATCTGCCCGCTGGGACGGGGGCGCTTTCGTATGGAGCCACCATGCTGCCCGATCGTATGACGTTCTCGGATTCGTCAGAGTCGCCGCACCCAAAGCGCAGGGCCCCTTCTTCTTGCCCCTGTGAAGGCGCTGCCAAGGCGGTTTAGCGGGTTGTCACTGCGCCGTTGAAGTCTGTAGGCCTGCGCCTTGCTCTGCGTGACGAGGTTCTCATATGCCGACCAGAAGCTGTCCCTGCGCGTGAGGGCCCGGGTTCCTCCCTGAGCTTCTTTTGCCAGCGCAGCTCCCTCGCGCATCTCCATCGGCCATTCATGCCTCCGCTTGGGCAGCGCCATTTTCCAACCTCTAAATTGGTGCGGCCTTCAATTTAGACAACATCGTGTGGTGAACTTTACTGAGTGAGACGTTGATTCACCGCTGCGAAGTGAGACGTCGATTCACCGCTCGATAGGAAACCGAACTGGGTTACAATCCGAAGCGCATTTCACTCTGCCACGCTCGCCCCATCCCGCTCGCTGTGGCGCAACCTAGCCAATCCGCCGCCTCGCTTATCGGGTGTGAGGACATTGCACTCTGGTCATTCGAGGGCCTTGCTCATTGGTCGCATTCATCCCCCCAAACTTTGCAGCAAATCGCGTACGTTGATGGCTGTTGGCAGGTGGAAAGGACATTGCACCTCTGAGCATCAATTCAGACAAGCTAGAGCAAGGTACTAATGTTGAACTCTTCGCACAGCAACTGCGCGTGCGTCGCCCCCCTCCCATTAGTGTGGACCCTGGAGAGCCTCGAGGGCTACATGTGTGCCCATGCCGGTGTGGGCTGCCATCCTCAACGTGCAGCCGCCTTGCATTGAGCTAGATTGTGGCGCTGCAGCCTTTGAGCTCGCGTAGTTCGTTGCATATACGCAGCGCTTTGTGAGAACGGAGCTCAAGGGCAGCCAGGTTACAGCGCTTTCCCCCCATATACTAAGTACTTCATTCCCGGAGTCAATAGTACATAAATTTGTCAGATCAAAAGTTCAAATGACCAGGTGATGTAGAACGTCAAGTAATTTGCAATCATGATGAATTAAATATGATGCAAACTGAAGATCTGGCATTTTGTATAAATTAGTGTTCATAACACTTTTATCGCGCTGTACAGGTATGTTGGCTGGAATGCGAGCCACGGCCGAAATAATGGAGCCCATCATTCGCAACATAAAGGTGTGGTGAATGGCCTGCCTGACCGCATCTGCAGTAGTTTAAGGGAATTCGTTGAGGTTTGAGTGATAGTGTGCTCAGATGGCACGCGCTGCAGATACATCCGTGTGGCCATCTCGTGTTTTGGCACAGAAATTACAGTTCTTGCATTTTACTCGACTCCTCGTTTGATGACTGTCATCACGTTTCAAAGTCCACGTTGCGGCGTCGCGATGAGGAGCGCGTGACTCCGGAACTCCTCACATACGGTCGTTCCGAGTTTCAGGAGTGAGGAGCGTTCAAGTCGCATCTTCGATCGAAAGTCCCGAAACGATCGTGATGACAGGTTCCGCGTCCCACCAAACGAGGACTCTTTTTCTCACGCTCCTCCTCGCTGCTCGGAGGAGCGTGAGAAGAAGAGTCCTGAGATTCTTGTAGAAACGTCAACCACCGTCAGCCACGGAGACCAAGTTCGGTCGCATTTCAGAAGAAAATAAGAGACCTGTTGAAAACCATCGCAGTAGATCACACGGTGTGCCTTACATGAGAGACAAAGGACTATGATAGTTCAACTGTTGGATCTTGAGTACATGTGCGAGAGTATGCTGCTGGGCTGATGCGGAGTAGGAGAGCCACTCAATACTGGATGATCAAGAAGTTGAAGATGGAAAGAGGCGATAGGTTTGCACGAAGCTATATGTGCGGAGCACTTCTTTGGGCGTGCATTTAGGCCTGGTTACAATGGAATAGAAGTTGGTGTTCACGAACAGAGATGCTTGCAAAAACAGCTTCAGTGGACCCTCCCATAGAGAAATGAGTGTATTCATTCTTTCATGAAAATATCACCAATTCTGAGGTAAAGCATGTGAGGCAGCTGAATGCTCTGGATGAACAGCACATGCCAATTGTGGCTGAAGCATAGTGTTACAGCGTGCGGGTGCAAACCCATCCTAGCAAGCAATATGGATATGTGAAAGGTTGCTATGGGAAGTGCATCCTGCGTGTTGCATGCTCTAAAGACGCATTTGAGATATTGACTGGCAAATTGATGCCAAAATTAGATATTGAATTGCCTGGACACTAATGGCGGGACATGATGGAAGGATTGACTTGTGGCAGAGTGCATCATATTATCCTGGATACGATGCAGTGAAATTATACGGTTTGACATTTTGGACGGATCATGGGGGGGTGGTTTTCATGTATTGAGGTTTTATGGTACAATATGTGCTACTTATATCATGGAACGAGGAAGTTTGTAAAAGTCTTGTCACGTATTGATGTCGTCTTGTCACGTATTGATCGTCTTCAGTTTCGTACAAGTCCATCATGTTTGAGAGTCCCCATTATGAATATAGCTAGCATTTTACCGGGGAAAGGAGTATAGGTCAAGGTAATATGGCTAAGGTACATATAACAAACACATATATTAAGGTACATATAGGTCAAGGTAACACCGGTATTAACTTCATCAGCAACCAAGATTTGGGTATCCCTTAATACCAAGGTACAACGACGACGATGACTGTGACACCGTCGTGGTAGTTAATCTCCTCGCATATGATCGTCACTTTAGACGTCGCAGAATTATGGAATGTGCCACATCTGCATCTACACGATTAAGTTAATCCCTCCAAGCACGCGCGAAAGCTCTTGAAAAGTCACAATGTTGGGAAATGAAATGACCAAGTTGTCAAATCTTTGGAACATGACATGGCTCGTCTCAGCTTCCGTAGTTTCTCGACGTTTCCACACCATCTTGGATTAGTGTCCACGACAACGTGAAGCGTCACATGGCAGTCGTTCGTGCTGTCCTTTATCAAAACCAAAACTTCGCTATTTGTGCCTCACTAGTCGGGGAGGATTTTTTTATGTTGATGGTTTCTTATAAAACTTCGCTATATACTCATGGCACTCGCGAAACCGCATATTAATCAGGATGCAGATATTGCGTTAGAACAAGACCAGGGCGGAGAGACGAACCACAAAGCAGTATGCTTAGTTGTGATCGTGCAGATATACTGTAGGTTGTCTTCAAACGAAACGCGAGAACTCGCATTTGGACACGTCGCATTATATGCATTTTGGCACGAGCTCGTGCTCGCTCCTTGCCCTTCTCAGCCAGGTCCACCACACGCTCAAGGGCCCTACTCGCGTCCTCAGGCAGCTCCAAACCCACCACCAATTGCTGAACGTCCTTCACCGCTGCCACCGTCGTGACGTGAGCGACGTAGTGGTGCTGGACCTCAGCGTACTGCTTGCGCAGCCCCTTGTCCTTGTCCTTCTCGTTCGTGGCCCTGGTCAGCTCCACACGATCAGACCCTGGAAAGTTCTCCAGGTCCACAGGCATTTCCCAAGGGCGCCCACGCTTTCCAGTCGCTTGAGTCGCGTCCCCCAACAATTGCGCCAACCGATTGGTAAAACGACCCATTTGGACCATCAGCTTCTCCTGCTCAGGCGTAAGCTTCTCTCCGTCGCCAAAAGCCACAATCGCTGCCGCATATTGAGGTCGCGCCTCCAACTCCGTAATCTTGAGCTGGCATTTCTCAGCGTCCGTGTACCACTCCATTCTACGCACTGAATTAAAGATAAATTCTCAACTACGCTGCGTAATCACCGAATAAATTCTCACTACGGAACGCGCAGCGAGACACTTCCACACAGTTAATCAGAACACGGCAAGAAGCCTTCTCAGTCACCGAGACGGCTCTTATGGCCTCCGACCGATTAGAAAACCTCAGTTTTCAGATCGGTTCCCGGTGACTGTCATACTTCCAGTCACCTGTCACAGATCAGAAAACTCTCAGTTAATAAACGTAAGGAGCTCACTCGCCTTCCAACAAAATTCACCCAACGCTTATCGTCAGCCTCACGGTGCGAACTGTGCTACAGACTGTGGTGGTGATATGTGCAGGGGTTGTTTTTGTGCTGTACTTTTTAACTCGTTTACTTATGTGTTCGGAATCACGAGGTACTGGGTGTGCACAAGTTGTGTCGCAGGTGAGCCATGGGCGCATTGGAAGCCGCCCCCCCTTGAGATGTTGAAGTCTAGGTTGGTCGATGCCAACCTAGCTTGGGATGAGACCCAACTACATCGCTATTTTACACGCATACCCATGCACATGTATTAAGTTGGTGTGAATAGTTTTGGGCGCTCAAGGAAAAGACTGAGTGGACTGATTCCGTTTTTGAGTATGCGGTGCAAGTTCGCCCGCGTGGAGTGCGGAAGTCTAATTTGGCGTATGCCAAGTTAGCTTGGTGTAAAAGCCAACCACACTTGACGGATATATCATGCATGCAAACAAGATGTATTTACTATGATTGAGTTTCACCCAAAGTTAGGTTGGCATAAGCCAATTTGCACTTCCACATTTAAAGCCGAGTTGCACGTGATTGAATTTGCGCAAACACACACGCATGGACATGCAAACTAGCAGGAGTAAATATATGTGCATAATAGCGATGTAGTTGAGGTTTAACCCAAGCTAGGTTAGCAAAGGCCAACCTAGACTTCCACATCTAAAGAGGGGGCGGCATCCCGCCTACACATGGCCCACCTGCGACACAAGCTGCGCGCATGCAGAGTCTTGCAAGCTCACACACTAAAATAAACGAATTGAAAAATAAAACAAGTAACCAAGCACAAAACCAGCCTCTGCACATATCACCACCACAGTCAGCAGTACAGTAGCACAGTTCGCCCCTTGAGGCGAGCGACAACCATGAAAGGAATTGTGATGGGTTGCGGCTGAGTCACGAGGTGGTCAACGAATCTGCAAACACGAGGCAGTAATCGCGATGTCCAAGTCCTCGTCTCCTCGATGTCAGATAATCTGACACGACCGCGACATGTCATTGTGTGCCGGTTTCATGCGATGTGACATGCACGTGACATGCAGTCATCCGGTGTCATCTTTCAAGTTCCCAGCGCCCCTACTCTGTCCCTTTCAAAATTGAGATCGACCAGCCTAGTATTTTACATGGTTGATTTGTTTTACCTAAAAAATTACAAAATTGTTAGTTCTTTAAAAATTTAAAAAATTAAAAAAAAAAAACAAACAAAAACCAATAATTAATTGTAAAAATGTGACAAGTGTACCCCTAATCATCGCAATGCAGTTCGGAGCCTTCGGACGGCCATTTATATTCTCTTATTCTGACATTAATGACAAAACAGTGCAAACCCGGGTTGCACCACAACTTCATACGCATGAAGTTATCAAGCAAAACGACCTATTGTACTAGCTACTACATACCAGGCGAGGGCTGTGGGGTTATATCGGTTTTGGAGATACCCAGATAGAGATAAGCGGGTCTGAAACCGTTATGGGAAGCTTATGGGCCTCTAAGAAATAACCAA
The DNA here is from genome assembly GCA_001247695.2 of Cymbomonas tetramitiformis. NCBI lineage: Eukaryota > Viridiplantae > Chlorophyta > Pyramimonadophyceae > Pyramimonadales > Pyramimonadaceae > Cymbomonas > Cymbomonas tetramitiformis. The sequence goes on from LGRX02008752.1 coordinate 6,836, forward strand.
AGTTATCTACCGTTGATGTTCCCCGACCTACGTCGGCGATTCCTAACCGTTAGATGACTCTCAGCATTATCTGACGGTGAGGAGCCCCTGCCAGCTATTTCAAAATTCCTCGTCTATAAAAAAGCAGGGGTAAAGCGGATTTCTAGAAGAGGAAGGTTCTTCATCAACAACCATAGTTTCCGTTTGCCTAACCGCTCGTGTAAAAAGGATTGGAGAAACGATATACCGGTAAGCTTCCAATGCCTATATCGCATTTTGGCATATTCCTAATCCAATAAAGTGTACATGAAGTGTACTTTTGTGTTGCAAGCTGCCACCGGGGTCAGACGCTCAGCCCGAACCTCTACACGTGATACGGTGAGTTTTAAGCTGATGATGATAAGCTTCTCATTGTTTTTCTTATAATGCAGCCAGGCTGCCGTTTTACAATATCTTCCGTCGTAGCCTATCGATTGTGTACCCATGTAGCTCACGCGTCACAGGTTCGTATGGCTTGTAATAAGTTGTGCGCGTGTTGAAACTGCGATGTTTGATGCAACCGCCTTTAAATGACACGCCCCACTAGAGTGCTTTTCGCTTTTAACAAGTTTGTAACTGTCATTCAAATCTGAAAAGAGTCGATCCTGAAGAGTGCACGCGGCTCCTCTCTTGTCAGCTTGTCTCTGCTAGGACCTCATATGTGTTTATTTTCAACGGCTTTTGTGCAGCTTGTCAACGATGAAGCTTTACGACTACATCGGGTTGTCTATGATATTTGTTTTATCAGAGTCGCTTATACCTTGTGTTCTCGCATCCTGCGACTGCGGCAGCTGGGACTACTACGTCAGCACCTATGTGAATGGTGCTGCCAAGGATTACCACGGTTGTGATTATGCCGAAAACTTATACGACTCATCCTCGTGCGATGTCTCAGCTTGCTCGTGCGTTGATGAAGCTAAAACTTGTGACTGCAGTTCTTGGTGTCGCGAACTTATGCCCGACGTGTCCCTACGAAGCGCGACTATCTAGTCAGACTACTACCATATAGCCTTGCTTACTGTCAGTATCTCTATAGCATCAGCTCAGTACTATATACATTGTCTTATGTCACTGCACGGTCAATCTCTCAAGTGTAACCACACGAACACTAACGCGCCATGCTCCTCCTCCTCACTTTCCTGGCTCTTTGGCAGTTTGGTCGTACTGACCTCCGCAACTGCGTACAGCAGCTCCATAGCTCTGCGATCCATGGCGAGGCCAAGTATCCCAGCCAACTCCTCATCACTCATGCCCCAAGCCATGCGCAACTCACTCACGCTGTACCCCATGGCAATGGCCTTCTCGTCCAGGTTGACCTCTCTGGTCTCTCCTTCCTCCTTGATGTCACCTCTCCTCACCACCGTACCTGCACGTGGGGCACGAAAGGCTCGGGAGTTCTGCGTTGCCAAGATGGTTGGCAGTACTCGCATGGGTTCTCCCACCACGTTAGCGATGTAATGGGGCTTCCTGTCCCCAGTGACTACCTTGCGCGGCGTCCAGCCTCCGTCGCTGTAGGATGTCACTCACGTATCTGTCTGGTGGCCTGTCCACCACCTCCATCACCAGGTTGAACTGGTGGTTCTGGAACAGGTTGCTCCAGTATGCTCGTAGGCGGTGCGCATACGATCCTGCGCGCGCTGCGTCAAAGGATACCGGCTGGCCCACCACACTGTTGATGATAGGGAACACCTCCTTCCTGATCTTCGAGTTCTCTCGGTGCGACAGTGGGGAGACATTCTCCAACACATACGCTGGCGGTCGCTGAGGCTGCAGCTGTTGCAGCGTCGAAATGATTCGCACTGCCTGGTAGAACAGCCTGCTGTGCTTGCCCTCCAAACCTGCCAGCTTGCCCGCTGGTGATAGGTCCTGACACGGGTAGCCACATACCATGACCCACTGGTCTCCCTTCAATGCTCCTGCATGCACGAGGTCATCGAGGCTGGTGTCCTCGATGTTGCTGGGCAACTGTTCTAGGTGAAAAGCCCCTGCGTGAAACAGGTCAGGATGTCGGCGACTGAGTGCCATGCACCTTGCCCTTGCTACCGCCTGACTGGGCACTGAGATGTCCTGGTAGATAGAGGTACTTGTTGACCTTGACGCCGCAGCGCAAGAGCATCTCCAACCCAGCACACAGACCCCCACAGGGCTCGTAGCAAACCACGCCTTCTTCTCTAGCTTCCTGAAAGAAGCTCTTGTCGGCCACTCTTGTGTCGATTTTCTTAGGCACCCTCAACTTGCCAGCCTCCATGGTGTCGTCGCTGTAGACCGCTGGAGAGCCTCCAGAATGCATACCCCTGACTGGCTGTACCTGGCTGAGGGCATCCCATGCGACTCGCATCAGTCTGCCGGAGCACCTGGCCACCTCTGGGTGATCAGTGTCAAACATGACACCCCTGCTGCACTCCAACTCCTCCTGGTAGTGTACGTCGAACAGTCGGTGGACCGCACTGGTCCCCAGCTGCTCCCTGACCATTTTCTCACTGTAGTTGGCCACTTGGGCCTCTGGGTTCGCTTCTGGGCCAAGCGGTGGTTCCCTGGTCACCTCCAAGCAGATGGTGTCGGCAAAACAACGCGTCTCCCTGTCGGCGTACCCTGCTTCTCGCGCACAGTCACCTTCCCGGTCCAGGCGGGCACCAGTCTCGTCTGCTGTGCTGGGCAGCGGGTACCTGCAAGGCACGTCCGCGTTCTCGTTCTTTGGCCCTGGTTGATACTGGACCGTGAGCTCTAACTCTTGCAGACTGATGGCCCAGCGCAGGTGTTGACCCTGCAGGTCCCCCTTCTCCATGAGAGTCGTGAGCGGTGAATGGTCAGTGACTAGCGTGAAGTGAACCCCATGCAGGTACTGGCGCAGAGTGCGGATTGCCCACACCACTGCCAGCATCTCACCCTGAAAGCTCGCATACTGCCTCTCAGTTTTTGACAGTGAACGGCTGATCACCACGCAGATGTGCTCCACGCCTTGTTCGTCCTTCTGTCCCAGTACTGCGCCAATGCCATGGTTGCTCCAGTCCGTGTAGAGGAAGATAGGCTTGTCATAATCCATGGGCTTCAAACACCTCCCCGAGCAGAGAGCGTACTTGAGTGTTTGGAACGCTCGGTCCTGGTCCTTCCCCCAAGCCTCCTTAACGTCCACCACTTCCTTCCTGAGTAGGTCGTTCAGTGGTCGAGCCATCTCTGAGTAGTTGGGTCCCATGGGCTCACCCACCAAGCCCTTGTAGTACAGTAATCGCCCATATTTAAGAAAACAGGGATTTTGGGCCAGCCAGCCATACTCATCGAGTTGGGTACCCCCCCCAGCGTCAGCGTCATAAGAGAACTCGAAGAATAGTAAGCCATTTTCTTTCAATTAGCCAGCTATTTTCTTAAATTTTCATTGATAAACGCTTAAAACGGCCATAATTTCAGGAAAAATCGCCTGCAGCGCCAGCACAAAGGTTGCTTATTTCGGGAATTTTCTTGGCCGAAAAGCCAGCCAGCCGTGCTCATCGAGTTGGTACCCCCCCCAAAAAAAAAAGCTGGCTGCTTTCTTAACGTCGAGTTTTCTTAAAAGTGAGTGATTACTGTAGTTCATGAGTCCGAGAATGGAGCGCACTCCAGTCTTGTCCTCTGGCTTGGGCAACACTTGAATGGCCTTGCACTTGATGTCTTGTGCACCGATGGTGTTGTGACCGATGCGGTAGCCCAAGAAGTCCACGGTGGCCGCCCCGAAGGTTGAGTTGCCTGAGTGCAGCCGGATTCCTGCATCCCCCAAGGTGCGGAGCACGGCCTCCACATCCTTGATGTGCTGCTCAGCGGTGTCCGAGTATATGCACACGTCGTCAACGTACGCCACCGTGTCTGGTGACGCAGCTCGTAGTCCATGATCCTGATGAATGCGGCGGTTGCTCCAGCCGCTCCAAATGGCATGGAAGTGTAACGATAGAGCTGATTGCCTCACCAGAACGCTGTCTTGTCCCTGTCCTCTTCAGTGGTAATGGGAATCTGGTGAAAGGCTTTGGTCGCGTCCAGAGTTGTCTTGAACTTGGCCTTGGCCACGCGCTGATACTTAGAGCTCCTCTGGTCTGTGTGGCAGCGTGTTGTCCTTCAGCGACAACCGGTTCGTGTTCCGGAGGTCGACGCAGAAGCGTGTAGAAGTCCACTGTCCAGTCTCATGGTCTTTCTTTCCTGCGACCACCACGTTGCTGGCATGTCGACAGTGCTGTGACGCTGGCTCGATGAAGCCGTACTCCAATAGCTCTTTGCAGTGCAGGTCGATGATCTCCTGCTCTCCCGGGCTGTACTTCCTCGGTCGCTGGTAGGCCACCTTGGTCTCGTCCTTGAACGGGATGGCAAAAGTTGCATGCGCTGCCCCACCATGGTAGCCCTTGATGTCCTGCGGCCTGTTGGCGAAGTAATAACTGCACCTTCTCACCACGTTGGGCATCGATCTCTTCCCAGTTCTCCTCGGTGAACTCAGGGTGACCTCCAAAGGTGGCATTGAGCTCCGTGTCCAACCACGCGGCCTCGTCCTTGGTGACTCTAGTGGTCCCCCCTGGCTGTAGCGTGTCTAGCACCGTGTGCGGAGGCACCTCGTCTCGCTCTGCCACCATGCATGGCTTCCCACCCAGTGTCCCACTGGCGCGAGGACCTCTGGTCGTCCCAGGCGGTTCTGGAGGAACTCTGTAGCGGGTCAGAGCACGAACCCGTAGCAGGTACACCCTGAAACCCTCCAGGGGCCACGGCGGCCACCCAGGCGGCAGCCGCAAGCAGCAACAAATAAAAGTTTCAAAATTCTGCTGGCTCCCATAGGTTTGACTGGAGAGTGAAGGGTCAGTATGCAAGTCAGCATCCTCCACCCCCCGTGCATACGGCCCAAGCCTCCTCCTGCAGAGACGTAGATTACCAGCGCCAAGACCAACGCCACGTAGGCGAAATGTGCAACCCGGTAGCAAGCGACTGTGCGCTGTAGGCGCTGAAGTCGGGCTGCAAAGCGTGGCTTCTGCATGCGGCGTGGGATGGCCGCCAGCGTGGCCGGTCCTGCAGCAGAGACCCGCTGCGCTACTGAAAGTGCGCGACCCAAATGAGCCTGAAGCGTTGTAAGCCCCCACCTGTCGCGCGCCATGTGAGTGCTCAGAAGCCCATGACTGCAGACGTGGATGGCCAACACCAAGACAAGCCCAAGTGGAAGGATTGCCACCCCGACGCGCATGACGAAAGCGACGAGCCCAAGCCGGAGCAAAGGTACGTGCCACAGCCCGTTCTGGGCATGGTGAAACCCAGCGACCTGCCAGGCCACAACGCACAGCAGCAGCAAGTGCCTTGCCAACACCAATAGTACGTGTAGATGTAGGCTGTGGTGCGCCCACTGCCGGCGTGGGGCTGTGCGTATAGCCCACGATGTGCGTGCCATGGCTCTGCGGACCAGGCTGGAACGGCACACCCAGAGTGCTGCCATCTCCCCAAGGTACCTAGTGACCTCCAGGGCCGCCCATAACATTACCACTGCCCAGTGAGGCAGTTGCGGCCATTACATGCGCACGAGTGCCCCCGTGAGGAGGAAGTACACCTGCATGTGCCTCGCCCACCATCTTGTGGCGGGCTGCGCGTGCCCGGCCCATGGCCGGGGCCACTGCTCAGTAGCGGGCTCGCCGGGCTGCAGCTGGCCCGGTGCCCGATGGAAAAGGCGGCAGCACTGCATCCATTCTCCTGTCCTCCATCATCTCCTCGTACCTTTCTCGTGCATTGGCTGCACGCGCTATCCTCTGGCCTGTGCGTTCGCTGTAAGCGACTCCAGGACGCTGGGTTCTCTCTCCGGGGCTCGGTGACCTCCTCCTGCGCTGCCCACTCCGCGGGGAGTGTCGGTGCGCCGGCCCAGGTGTCGAGCTCGTGTGATGTCTGTCATGATGGCTCCCACTCTGGCCCCTGGTGCCTGCGACACGAACATTCTCCTGCACCGGATTGCGGTGCCCTGTGAGATCCTGGGCCGGCGGTGACCTGTACGATGCAGCTTCCTGGTCCTGCACGTCTGAAGGGAATACTTGGGTCTCCTGACTACAGTAAACACTCGATTTTAAGAAAACAGGAATTTTAGGTCAGCCTAGCAACTTCCTTATTTATATAGAGATCTTAAATATGGAGTGTTATGTGTTAAATATTGTGAAGAAATCAAAAAAGCTGGCTACTTTCTTATTGACGGGTTTTCTTATTACTGAGTGATTACTGTACTGAAGATGTCTTCTGAAACGGTGGGGGAACCCATGTTGATGACTTTGCGGTGCTCGGACCGCTGGGCGAGGTTGACCTCCAAGATGCCCCTGGAATGCAACCCACAGAACGTGTCGCCGGCGACAACCTCGTTCACCGGCAGTTCGAGAGCGTCATGGCGATCATTGTGAATGGCGTTGCTGGCGGTGTTCTGCCCTATCCCGCCCCTGCAATTCCTTTAAGGCCTTTTTGTGCTCCTTGATGATGGCATCCCTCCTCTCGATCATGGCATCACTCTCCACGATGGCGGCGCGAAGCATCCCTTCTGGCGTCTCGTCATCCCCAGCGGGCCAGCGCCATGCGCTACGTCATGCCCTGCCGAAGCAGAGTGTTCCGACAATGGCGACGGTGTCCGCGTGCGGTGCGCGCGGGCTAGGAGTCGTTCGATCACCGCGTGCAGGGTCACGCGAGCGCCTCGATGCGCTGTTCACCTCTTCATCGCCCCTTGTCTGTCTGTGGAGGGAGTTGTCACTCTCTCCTAACGATGGGGTGGGCGATGGCGGTGCACCCGGGGACGTTGGAGCACTCTCCTCTGCAGTTGTGGTCAAGTTGTTCATGAACTCGCCAGCCATATGTGCACGCAACTCAGGCCGTCGCTCTTCTTCAGCACGCAACGCAGGCCCTACGCGAGCTACGAGTGCAGATAGAGGGGCCCTGTGCATCACTGCGGACCTTTCCCATGTCACCCAACAGCACTGCTCGAACTTGCGCGTTCTGGAGGACAGGTACTCCATCGTGAACACGACGCCGTAGGAGCCTCGTGCGTGATAAAAGCCATGATCCTCGCAGAGATAGTACACTGCTTTGGAACGAGATGTGGCTCTAGTCCTGAGGACGTGTAGCGTGCCTCGCTGCGGGCCGTCAATCAGGTGGAGCTTGGCCAGCTCGGTAAGGTCCTCACCCGTGCAGAGGTCTGCCACGTGTTTCCGTATGGTGCCCAAGAGTCCGCCAGTGCAACCGACTGACTGCCCTCCCAGAGGCAAGTACTCACCTCGCTGTCCCACCGCCGCAGAGGAGGCGTAGCGGTGCATCAGCTTGCTACTGAGCTCGCATGTGTGCAGCCCCTTCCCACGCTCCTCATAGGGCTTCCCCAGCATGAACTGCATCTTACTTTTAAAGCATCGGTATGGGACGAGGAAGACAGTCTGCCCATCCCGTTGTACCAGCTCCGCGATCTGAGCCGGGTCCAACCAAGTGGACTCCTGAGTGGTGTTCTCGCTGCTGGTGTCAGACTCAGCTTGGTAAGTGCCCTGGAACACAGACGGCTGGTACTCCTGACTCTGAGGGTCGAAGTCCCCTTCGGGCCACGTCTGATGTCTCAGCCGCAGCGGCGCTGACACCGTAGCTGGTGGCGGCGCATGACCAGATGGCCCTGCGACATCCCTCCTCACGGTCTTGTGTGCAGGAGCTGGCGGATGAAGTGCTGGCGCATGACCAGATGGCCCTGCGCCATCCCTCCTCACAGTCTTGTGTGCAGGGGCTGGCGGTCGAGGTGGCGGCGCCCGCCTGACTCCATAGGTGTTCAGCTCGTCACGTGCATCATCCTCAGACTTACACGCAGAGCGCATCACCCTGCCCTCCCCCAAGTGCAGGAACTCCTGGGCGGCGGCGTTGGTGTTGAACACTTCGCCATGTCCCCCTTCTCCATCCGTCACTGGGTAGAACTTCTCCACCTTACATGTCACATCCGTCAGTGTCAACAAAGGAATGGCCTGCTTGCCAGCCACCACCTCGTCATACTTTGTCTTCAGACGCGCTCTGAGATTGACGACATCCACCTTCTGGACGTACTTCAGAGGCTGATATCTCCAGCACTGGTCCTTCTCATACACTCATAGTAAAACGGCAGCTGGATTCACCAGTCACCCTGCCCATGGGGCTCATGCTGATGACGCCATCAGCCATGGTGTGACGCACCATCATCTCCATCAGCTCCCATTGCACTCGGGTCTTCTCGCTGAGCACACAGAACTGATGCACCCTTTTGTCCCACATGAGGGTACCAGTTACGACACCCGTGGGGTACACCTGCTGGGCGCTGAGGGCCTCCTGCACGCGTCCGCCATGGTGTAGCGCCCGGCGTCTCGGTGAGCTTGGCAGTCAGGAGGTGCAACCTGGTCGCCATCCTTTCTCCACCTCGCGCGCGTGACCCAGGTGTCTGAGGCCACCTTGGTTTCCTTGTTGACCTTCTGGTCCACGAGCGTGAAGTCGGGCCACAGCAGCTCCGTCTCCAGGACGTCCTTCTCCTCTCCGCAGCGTGCGAATGTGACGCGCACGAAACCTGCTTCGAGTTTCATCCTCCCGTCGTCCCTCCAGAGTTTGCACAAACGGGCGTAGCCGGTGCGGTCCACGAACAGGCGTTGCTGAGACCAGCTGCCCTCCTCGCTCTCACCACTCCATGGGTGCACCGCCATGCCCTGCCACGGTTGCGTACATGCCAGGACGTACTCTTTGTCACTCGCCGCCTCTTGCTCCTGCGTCAGGTCAGGATGACGGGGATCGACCTGCGTAGCTGTCAGCCCTGTCGGCGCGAAGGGCAGGGTATATTGCTTACCGTGGCGGGCCGGCCCGGGGCCGTAGCTCACCACTCCGGGCCGCATGCGGGCCGATGGAATATATGGATGCGGGCCGTGACGTTTGATATGAAAATATCGAAATTTATGCAAAATTATGCGATTTTTACAATATCACCATACTTAAAATTAAATTTTCGCGCCTGCGGCGGGCAATTTTGCAGATTGGCCGTATTGGCCGAAAGCGGGCCAGTGGATTTCCTGATTGCGGGCCGTAAAAAAAAAAAAGCAATACACATTGGCGAAGGGTGCCACCTTCACTGCTTCCTCGGGGTCGTCCCATTCACTCCTGATCACCATGTTCGCCTCACGCTGACTGCACGATGTAGCTTGTAGCAGGTTCAACATCTTGTCTGTGACGGACGTCCCAGGCGCAGGGGTTTTGAACCTGAGATCCTCAGCACGTAAGCTGACTCATCCAGTAAGTTCGGCTCGCATCAGTGAGCTGGGTCACAGTGCTCCTGCTTCCACCGTGGCCTGGCAACGCGCGTCGAGCATCTCTCATCGTTCCTCCTCGTTGAACCTCTTCAGCCTGAGCTCATCCAGGAACGACTCCAGGAGGAGTGCTAGTTCAGGATGTCCTCGTGAGAACGCACATCGCTCCCCTGAGAGGGCCAGGCGGTCCTCTCCCACTGACCCAGCATGTGCAAACTCTTGCTGGTGCGAAGCGCGGTCGTCGAAGATCTCCGTCGCAAGGCATACCCTGGCTGGGGTCCTCATTCCTCTTGCACCTCACGTCGGTGGGTGGCGTCAGCTCAATAAGCGGCAACGTGACCTTCTCCCTCATGCCCAGTGATACCGCAGCCTCAGAAGTGGCGACGCCACGGTACAGGTCGATAGTGAGCTTCAACGCATTCTTCAGTGGCCCAGTGCCCACTAGGAAATCCCACGTGGTGTCGTTAGTGAATGTAACGAAAGCGTGAAGACGATGGAGCGTCATGTAAGGGGTGCCTGCTGCGAGGATGACGTCCACATAGCAGTATTTGGTGCGACTCGGCGGGGCTGCCATCTGGCTACTACCCAAATTCATGGTCCTACCACAAGGACCAATGGGCAATTGCGGTTTCGATCACTAAATCGACTATTTGAGGCACAGGTAACATTTATTTTGCACGTGATATTTATGAGTTAAATGAATTTTATTTCTTATAGCGGCGGCCCCCATGAGACTTTAGGTGTGTGGTTGAACGGCACGCTTTAGGGGTGTAATTTCACCAAAAGCTTGAAGAAAATGGTGGTCCTACCACAAGGACCACCGTATTTTGAGTATTAGGAGTCACATGCGGGGCTCACGGTGATGCTCATGGTTATACATCTTGAGTTTATGACCAAATACGATAACTGAATCGGTTACTTCGCACCCTCATCATCATTTCCGCTCTATTTCAGCATGACGCATGTTCAACACAATGCAAATTCCGAATTTAGTGAATTTCGGACTTTAGAAATTGGCATTCATCCATTCTAAAATGTACACGCCAGTCGAAAAATAAGATATTTGGATGATGTTAGACTTTCAGAAATTCGCAATACATATATACTTGAAGATTTAATGTGCCGCACACACCAACCTTGCGATATATGCCCTCTAGCAAGCAATTATGATGGCTGGCTGGTCAGCTCGCGTGACCACTGTTTTAGGGGGGGGAACCAACGAGCCAATATATTAGAGGGGAAGCCAACAAGCCAACGAGCCAATATATGCATTCCAACCGGGCCTACCGCCCAAATATGATTGGGACATATGTATAGGTTCAATTTGATGGTATCCGCGCAGGTGTAGTGTTGATATATGATTGGTAAAAAATTATTGAAGATGAGTCACTAATTTGCCACATTTTGAATGTTCCAAAAAATCTGTTTTGAAAAAATTGAGTGTAGAGGTTTGAAATGCATTCGTCATGGATATATGGGATGGATATAGGCCAAACCAGCGTTCAAATAAAAAAATATAGGACCTATATATACCACCTTTCATTGGTTAGACACCACAAATCACGGGAGATGGCCAATTAAATTATCGGAACAATGGTCCTCGTGGTAGGACCAAATCGTCGATTTGGTCCTACCACAAGGACTGCGGGGCAGTAGCCACATCGCATCTGGCAACTCTGACCCCTGTCTCTGCGTCGAAGATGGTCAGACCAACCTGTTTGACTGTCCTGATGGGGATGATGTTGCAGTTTGCACCGGTGTCAAGAAGCAGGGCCTTGTACAACATCAGCAACCCGCCAGAGGCCACAAGGGCCATCCCTTGGGCAAGAGTCTCGTTCAAGAGCTTGCACACGGGCTGAACCTGTGCCATAGCTGTGAGCTGCTCCTCCGTGAGACCACTGAGCATCTTCTTCTTCAGCAGCTCGTAGGCCTTGGCCTCCATGGTCCCCGCGTGTAGCTTGCCCCTCCCACTGAAATCCGTCACTCCGAACTGGTCTTGGATAGTGGCTGCCGCTGCGGTGACGCGCACTGTGACTCTTTCTTTCCTGGGCTGATCCACCATGTCCGCAGGCATCTCGTCCAAAGGGATCTCCTCGTCGTCGCTGTCATCACCAGACTCCATCCCCGGGCAGTCACCATCACTGTCATCACCTTCGTCGTCATCACCATCACCTTCGCCGTAATCACCATCACCTTCGCCGCAGCTCTGGCGGTCGTCGATGTCTGCTGCTAAGGCTGCTGGCATGTGGAGCTGACCGACCTCGGCCAGCTCTACCAAACTAAGTCTCCACACCCCTGGGGGCTGTTATCCTACCCTCCGCTACGAGCCCAGCAGCCAGTTTGCGAAAGGCTGCACCCAGGCTCTTGATCACAGAGGCCATGAGCTGAACCTTCCTCTGCATCTCGTCCGCTGCTGGCGCCAATGGCAACTGCGCTTCGGCCTCGTACTCTTCAGGTGTCTTCACCGGGAATCCCCTCATGTGCTGAGTGCTGCCCAGCGCTACTGCCGGTGCAGCCGTGACTTCGGGATTGTCCTCCGCGTTTCGCGCTCCTGCGAGTCCCTCCAAGCCCAAGGTGGTGAGCGCGTCAGAGAATACCTCCACGCCCATCTCTTCAACCAGCGCTGAGAGTACGCTGGATGAGGAGACTGATGGCAGCCCTGGTCCAGGAACCTCGCGATGGCTCACCTCGTGCGTGTCCGAGATGTACACCTCTCTTTCCGCAACGTGCGAGGCGACCAGTTCCTCGTCTGACCCCTCGTCCTCGGAGAGCACCTGGGACTCCACACTGCCAGCACGACTGGCAGTTTTCCGTGCAGCCACCACCATGCCTTGGTACTCCGCCTTCAGTGAGTCCACTTTACCAGCTGGACTCTTCTTCTTGTCGGCTTGTGGAGGCTCCGCCCGATACCTGTATGTCCTTCTCCTCGTTGGACAACTGCTGCCAATCGGTAACCAGGATGCCCCACTCAGAGTTCTTGAAGCGGTTTTTCAGGTTGTACATCCGCATGGCGGCGTTCTCGGCCTCCCACCATTTGCTGGACCCGAGCCTGCTCTCGTGATACGCTGCTGGTAGCTTAACGTGCTTGTAGCCGCTCTTGCACTGCTCGGGACTGGACTCGTGCCAGCCCCCTCCGAAACAACGCAAGCACTTGGGCTTGTCGTTCGCACGACTGCCCTCGGCTGGTGGAGGGGCGTTGTTGTACGTGGGCTTCTTAGCTCTCTCCGCAACGTTCACCTCCTTCTTCATCTTCTTTATAGAAGATGAAGTGTCCACCTTCTTGCTGCCCTCAGTCAGGATCCCCGGACTGTCTGTCCACGGCTGACTCCGCCTTCCTGATCGAGTTCGTGATGGCCTTTAGGTCGAGGCCATGCTGTCTGGCTTCCCAGGTAGAGTACTGGCAGCCGCATCGCCTCGTGATCTCCTGCAAGAACGTGAGGATCCAGGACTCGGCGTCGTTCTTAAGCTTGTCCTGAAACTCTATAATGGCCTCCAGGTTCTTCCAGGTTACCCTGTTGGGCGGCGGGTACTGAGCTCTCAACTGCTCTTTGACCCGCGTCTGGAAGATTTTGATGCGGAGGTTCTCCACGCAATCCTCGATGAAGGTGCGTAGAGTCTCGTCACTCACCACGTTCCCGGATCCCGGTGTTGAGCTGCATCTCCCTGCGTTGGCACATTTTCATATACGTTAGCCCGTCTTGCCCCGGTTCTTGGGGCTTCTGGGTCAAGAGATCAACTTTCTCCTGGGTCCCCTTCATCATAAAATTTTTGTCAAGCGCAGCAATGAATCCCCTGAGGGCGAAGAAGTACTGCGAGTCATGAGTGCCGTCGTGTCCCGTCAACCCTTTCAGCGAAGTCCCATCCGTTCTGTACTCGGTGGAAACCTCCCCGTGAGCGTCATGGGCCGTTGCTGGCCTCGCGACTATCCACGTTGCACCAGCGTTAATTTCATTGAAACGAAGGGGGCCTAGCACACGGAATGGAACCCTCAAGTGGGCCATGTACGCTGGTGTCCTTGAGCACCCTATCCATGTTGGAAGCCTCAATGCCCCCGCTTTCATAGTTCTCACACCACCAACTGTGCGCTGGTGAATCCTTGCCATCTAAACACGTGGGGATAATGTCCCACAGTGTTTGCCAGTCAGGAGGTGTGTCCTTCAGAGTTTGCTTTTGCTCGTCAGAGAGACTGGCGCCCGTCACGGACCTGCTGGATTCAGTGCACCGTAGGTCACTATGTGCATGACTCCGTTCGACTGTACCAGTACTCGTACAGTACTTGGTGACAGATACCTAGGTCACAGTTGCATTATATATTCGTTTACCTTTATAATCAGTTTACACTTGTATGAAAAGTATTCAGTGACCACCCGATATAATACGGTATATTATATCTCACAGGTTATGGGGTATTACCCCGCTTTTCTCACTGCTGACTTTGCCATGATTGGCTAAGCTTTTCCGCTTGGCGGGGCGTTGGGGCCTCGCGAGGTGTTGAATTGGCCACTTTAGGGCGTGCGGTTTGTGCTAAGTTGCGGTGAGATTTCGGATTGGGACTTTCGGCAACTTCTTCGAGTGTCCGCGTTGGATTTTGTTTTAGACTTGGCTTGATCACCCCTGTCGACATCTCCTTGGCCGTCGCGTATTCGACTCCGTTGATTTCGTTCGACCCCATCTTCTCCTTACTCCGCAACTGCATTCCCGTCGCCCGCCACCTTCCAATTTGCGCCTCGCCTTTTCCCCAACCCCCCTCCTATAGGAATTAATTCTGATGACTTCATCCTCTGTTGGCACACCGGCCATGGGCGCTAGAATGCGCCTAGACTCTATTTTTGCTAGGAACGTGGGTGCTCGCTATAAGAGCACCCCGCAGTCAGCGAAAGTCACGCTCGCTGCTGCTGACAGGACACGCGGCAATGCCGTGTTACAATCGTCCTGGGACACTGACGTTGTGAAGCGTGTCGCGAAGGACACATTGGGAACGAAGGCGTCTTCGTTTTCAGGGAGTGAGCCACATCGTCAACTACTTTGGGACTCCTTGGTGACTGCCTTGGAGGCCTCTTTCGTCAACAAGGACACCGCCAGCGAGGATATCTTTGACCTCGTGGACGTCACCAAAGAAGTGCACCCCATTTACAACGACATTTTGCTTCGTGCTTTGGTGTCTTTGACGACTCCCCCTAGTCCGAGAAAGTGCAAAATCACGTGGTTCCGAAGGAACCATTTCCCGGGTGGAACATAGCGGCCGATTTTTTTTTGAGAGTATAATTATTTTTTTCACTTAGTCAAAGTTGAATTCTTAACTGCTTACGTAACAAACATTGATAATTATCAAGTTATCACATAATGACATATAACAAGTATGATACAGTTTAATTTGAATCGCATTCTAGACAACTTTCATGCATACATTATCAAGTTATCACATAATGACTAGAATGTGGTATCAGTGGGGTTCTACTTACGTATCTACTATAATCTCTACCATCCCTCAACCATAAATGGAAGCTTGCTCTTACGCTTGTGCAAGCGGGAGACCGTGGCTGACATGCCAATATGTTTTCCTCTGCCCTGCCGATCAATATGTCGGAAGTGCCATGGTTTACCCTTAAAATGAAGGTTCAAGGCCGCTGTCAAGAAACCATCAGCCTCTGATGACTCGGGGCCATTGTATTCGATAAAGCTTTCCATGACATAGGTTTCTTGCTTCAGTCCCCTCACTGCAGTTGCATGGCGATCCACCGTGGATCCCATGCCTTCCACCACCGCCTCATTTTGGATCTTCAATGCGCAGTGTTGAAAAATGTATAACCAGTCCGCGACACCATCGTATAACGAAGGCACTGTGAATAAGTCTCGCATGATCACGGTTCCCGAGGCATCCTTCCAGCAGCTAGCATATTCGGGGCTTATTCTCGCAGTTACCAAGCGGGCCTTTAACATGCTGTGCTGCCGCTCTATTTCTTCAAAGGGTGGCAACCCGAGCTTTCCATGCTGAACAGCCCACGTGTATCGCCGCGCGGGCCTTCGGCCCGCATTTTCCCTCCCCCCCTTTTCCCCCCTTTTCCCGGCCCGCCGTGCGGGCCTTCGGCCCGCATTTTCCCTCTTTCCCCTTTTCTCCCCCCTTTTCCCGGCCCGCCGCGCGTACCATTTCCCCCTCCCCTCTCTTTTCCCTCCTTTCCACGATGGCGCGGGCCTTCGGCCCGCGCAGTTTTTCCCGGGCGTCCCGACAACTTTTCCTGGGCCGTCAAGAAATTCCCGTGGTTCGAAGGGAACCACCCACTCCCATTTTATCGGACTAGGCGACTCCCCACTCTCCAGCTCGAAGGTGGGTTGACGCTTCGGCCCGAATTTCTCCTCGTGACGGTAAGCGAGCTCTGTTGGAGATCACCAAGCGGCTTCTGCCGCCTGGACATCGACCGCTCCGCCACCACGAAGAGCTCTTGAGCATTTCTTTTGGTTCGTCTGATGACCCTGAGCCCTTGGTCGCGCAATTTGACGAATGTCTGAAAGCTATCGCGGCTAGCGGAGCGGGTCCCCTGGACGACGAGGCCGCCAAGAGACAGCTGCTGGCGGCACTGGACACCGTGTTCTACAAGGAAGTGATTACCCCGCTTCGCCTGGACACTGAGCTAGCGAAGGTAAGCATCGAAGAGATCTACACCCACGTTCTGGAGGTTTGGTGGTGTGCGAACCCGAATGGCCCTCCCAACCGCCCAAAGGCTATACCTGCCCCGACGCACACGCCTCTCGGGTTGGCCTACACAGGTAACGAGCAGAGTGACATTTCGGACTTCCTCGAGGAGTTCGCTCGTGTGATTGGTGAGGCCACTACCCTACTTGCCTCCCTACGACAAGGCGAGCGAGATGTTTCACGAGACACACCGCCGCCACGGAGAGATTCTCACCGTCCGCATGGAGGCGGTGGTGTGAGATTTCCACCGTCCAAGTGGCGTGATGAGCGAAACCGTCGTACGGACGGTAAATTTCACGGACGTGACCGTCGCGTGGGATGGGGGCACCGCTTCGCGGCATCCCCACTCCCGAAAGGCGGGAATTGGCCTCAGGGTATTAGGGC
The DNA here is from genome assembly GCA_001247695.2 of Cymbomonas tetramitiformis. Lineage (NCBI taxonomy): Eukaryota > Viridiplantae > Chlorophyta > Pyramimonadophyceae > Pyramimonadales > Pyramimonadaceae > Cymbomonas > Cymbomonas tetramitiformis. Next base: position 23,180 of record LGRX02008752.1, read on the forward strand.
GTAGGGTGCTAGGAGCATCTCATTTCACTCCGCATCCTCGGCCTTCGTCCAGGAGTGCCCACTCTGCCCTGGGCACTTTCACGACACTGCACGTTGCCCTGAGGTGTGTGGTTCGTGCGATGTTGACCTACGTGATGCCGCCATGGACTTGGACGAGGTGGTTTCGGCCTTCCAAACGGCCTTCGACAACGAGAACGACGAAGAATTCGCTGACCTATGCCACGAGCACGACCAACCACTGGTGCGTACCGATCCTGAGCCCTTCACCTACCCGGTGCGGCACGACGTGGGATTACGTGCCCACTATGCGGGCTTGGGTCATGGTGCTTCGGACGCCGGCATGGAGGGTGTGCTTTCAGGTGCACGGGGCGTCCTTGAGTCCCTACGGTCTGCGGCTACGGCTGCACAGGTCGGTGGTGCCGCCGCCGCCGGTAAGCAGCCGCCTCTGCACATCGGTACTCTGTCTGTACCGCAGGTGGTGTGCGATGCGCCACCACCTGCCAATCACGAGATCGACACTAACCTATACCCCATTTCGGCATCGGACCCCGCTTCTTTCGGGTCTCCTTTCGAGGAGCCACTCCGTGTCTCTTTTATGGACCAGGTAATGCCGGCATGCTCTGACACCTCCCTTAAGTTGTGCTCGATTGACTCGGTTCGCGAGTCGATTCACCCGGGAGAGCTTTCCGTGATCGACGATGACGACGACTCCGACGGTTTCTCTCATTCCGGAGACGAGATTCCCTCGGCCCCGCCGGCTACACGGTCACGTGTCGGTGTGGCAGCCTTGCCGAGAGTCTTCTCTTTCGCATCTCTAGCCCTGCCCGCACTCATGTGTCTTGCATGTGTGTCAGCGGTTCAGGGTTCGGTGGTGCTCGATCGAGACCCTGAATTCACCGCAGCAGTGCATCGCACTGGGGTGACTGTCAACAGTCTGTCTGCCTTGCCGTACTATTTTACTTTCGGGATTCCTTTTCCTTCTATGGTTTCGGCAGGTTTGAGTTTAGATTTTCACTTTTCGGAATTCCTAATTTTGCTCTACGAATCTTCTCCTGCTTCTGACTTCTGGTCTTGGCTTCTGGATTATGGTTTTGGCTTCTGGTTCTGGACACTGGTCTCTGGACTCTGGTTCTGGATTATGACTTCTGGACACTGGTTCTGGTTGGACATCTTTGACACTGACAACTTCTTCAACTCTGGTGAACTCTGCAGCTTTGTGGACCACTTTGAAAGTGGCTGAGTAGCTTTGAGATTGAGCTGTAGGAACTTAGCTTGTAAGCAGTTTCCTAGCAGCAGTTTTAGAAAGGGACCGCCCTGGCTAAAGCACAGGCCTCCATGTAGCAGTTTCCAGCTACAAGCTGTTTGTTGTTTCGGAACAATTGACTTTATCTGTGAGCCGCTCTCTGCCACCTGAACAGCACTCCGTACAGTTACAGGGTGGTGTGCTGGATTCAGTGCACCGTAGGTCACTATGTGCATGACTCAGTTCGACTGTACCAGTACTCGTACAGTACTTGGTGACAGATACCTAGGTCACAGATGCATTATATATTCGTTTACCTTTATAATCAGTTTACACTTGTATGAAAAGTATTCAGTGACCACCCGATATAATACGGTATATTATATCTCACAGGACCTGAGCCTCTTCCGTCCTGATGCTGGCGTCGTGCTGACGCCTGAAGTTCTCGCACAAGAGGGCGAAGTCCCTCAAGAACTTCGGCCGGTCTTCCTCCTTCGTGCCCGTGTACGTGGGCAGAGTGCCGAGGGAAAGGCGAGTGGAATCGCCGTAGTCCATCTCGTCTTCGAATATCACCGTGGACTCCCGGGCTTCGGCCTCAGGCTGACCTTCGCCGGCTACTGATTGTTCTTCCAGCTCGGTGAAGTGCTGGCTCAGACGTGCTCTCTGAGTACGTCTCTCGGCTCGCTGCTGCTTCTGGAGGTCTAAAGTCGACTCCGTCGCTAATTTCCCAGTGGTGGGAAGGTGCCAAGGTGAAAGCCCTTTTCACTCCACACCTTTCAGCTTACCAGTACGGAAATTCCGTTCCTGGTTTCACCTTCTAGTGCTTCGCTCTAAGAAGCAGTCACTGTAAGGCTATTCTCACTCATTCCTGAGGTAATGAATCCCATAAATGATGAGACTCCTGCTTCACTCCACCCTTTCAGGTTTACCAATACGGATAGATCCGTTCCTGGTTTCACCATTCAGTGCTTCGTTCCACCAGGGCACTGTCTTCCAGAGTGGTCCAGAACTCCATAGTTGTCACGGTCGCCATAATGAACACTGAGACTCCTGCTTCGCTCTACGCCTTCAGGCGTACCGGTACGGATAAATCCGTTCCTGGCTTTACCGTCCAGTGCTTCGCTCCATCAGGGCACTGTCTCCCAGAATAGCCCAGAATCTCATAATTAACACTGTCGCTGTGTCTCAAATGACTGCTGAACCTCCAGTGTCACAACAGTCTGCTTCACTCAACCTCTCCGAGCTTACCAGTACGGAGATTCCGTTCCTGGCCTCACCCTTCGAAGGCTTCGCTCTTCAAGACTGCTTCACCACGCTCGGAATTACAAACAACATGTCTGTAATAAAGCCCATTTTTGTTTTGTAAAAGACTGCAGAATACAGTTCTGACGCCAGTGGTTAAGTACAACTTCACAGAATGCACAACTTCACAAGTAACAAGTAAGAAAATATCATGAACCATAAATTGCTATATCATAACACTGCTGTTTTCGCGGTGTGAGCAAGAACTCTCTTTTTGGGAACTCACTGTTACGAAGGCAAAACAAAAATGAGCGTCTGCTCCAACTTGGCAACGCCGCCCTATATGCTACAGTCACTATCTCCAGACAAGATGTAACACCCAGCCGTACTTCCGTACTCTGCCTCTGTCTACCTCACTGTTGTAACTGCTCGCGCGTATTGTGCTGCGCGTGCCATATGTTCGTCACAGGGACTATTGCCCCAGGTGTCACAACCCGGCTATGGTACACGACAAGCCGCGGTTTGCGACATTGGGACTATTATGTTGACACTGATGTGAATGGTGATGCCAAGGACTACTACGGTTGTGAATATGTGAAGGGATTGTATGAGAGAGGTAACGATCCTGACAGTGATGGAGGTTACAATTGCTATGTGGATGCGTGCTCGTGTACCGATGCTTCGCTTGTTACAAGCTCACCAACAAGCTCGCCAACAAGTTCACCAACAAGTTCCTCAATGAGGACATTCATTCTCAGTCCCACGCTTTTGATGTCAATAGTAAGTTTCACTGCGGCTTACATTTTGTTTTAATGATTCTCTTGCGGACACTTCGTTTTAATTGCCCAGTGACCTGCAGACTGTGTTTACAAGTGGCTTCAATTTACTACTCTGAAAGATATATTTGCCTATTTTCGAAAGGCATCACGGTCATCACCGATGGCACAGTTTGGAATATAATGGCCTGAGTGAAACACTGCAATTTCATGTTGTCGTATCTTGGGCAACGTTTTTGTGTCATTCCGAGATTCACTTATTTCAAGAATTTCACTTGATCTTGACGTTTACTATGTATGGCTACTATGTATGAAGTCGGTTTACTATGTACTAGTCATGCAGCTTCGATATCAGTATTTAAGACTGTTATTGAAATATGAAAACTATGTCGACAATTGCATGTAAAAACCGACCTATTTTATGTGACAGTGACGATATATGTGGGTATTTTGAACATAAGTGCTGGAATCTGTATAGGCAGCCCTGACTGGGAGTCCCGGTGCAGGCCCCTATGACAGACCCCTAGGACCAACACTGGACCGCTGACTGATCTATAGGTTCGTGCTGTGACACACGCTGTGTCACAGGTAGGCTAGTATCCGAGACCGTTGCGAGACCGTTCCGGGTATATCTAGCTTAGGGTTTATTATCTTAAGAGAGTTTATCCACACAGTTCGGGACCCTCTGATATCTAGTGAACTAGGATATTCCGGTAGGTCGTGGCCCCATCCACGCTTTATTCCACTTGCTAGTTTGGCCATGATTGGCTAAACGGCCGCTCGGAGAGGTGGTGCGCGTTTGCGCGTTTGGGCATTAGTGGAGATTTTGAGATGAGCGGCTTGCGGTGAGCGACTTGGGCCGCAGCTATGGGGTGCCGGCTTGGATTGGGTTTCGTCGTCGCAATGTTCACTATTCGCGGTTCTCTGCTCGCTCTGATCCCGCCTGCTGCCGTGTTTTGGGCTGGTGACTTAAGCACCTTTGACTTCGACGACATCTTCCTTCGCCCCTCGCTAGCATGGCCCGACCGTTCGTTCCGTGTCCGTGACGTCGCATTTTCTCCGCGGCCCTACCCAAACGTGCTGCAGCGTACCGCCTCCCCTCAGGCTTTTCTAGAGATGGGTATGACGACGAGATCCAAGAAGTCCCTCACGAGGGACAGTGACATCGATGCCTCTTTGAGGTTGATCGACGAGGTGCGGAACACTCCGACGGCCGCTACGCCGGTGGTTCCCGCTCCTAACCCTGCATCGAACGTGGACGCGGACGTTGCCGTCAGACGTTATTTGCAGGAGCAGTCCAAATTGGTGGACGAGATTTACAAGGCACGGCTGCATCGGGCTTGGGCCAAGAGTATCCGTGAGGATATTCTTGGTGACAAGAAGCATCATTTTCGCGGTACGGACGACTCTGGCCTCCTGTCCGACCTGGTGGTGCAGCTACGCACGGAGTTTCAGTCTGCTGGTCTGGAGCTGCGTTCCTTTGACCTCGACGACCCTCTGGTGCCCGTGGTCAGCAGAGTGAATGGACTGCTGTACGACGTTCTGGCTCTCGTGGTGGAGAAGCACAGCAACGCGTATGTCTGGCTGACTGGCACCGACTCCTCGACTGACCGAGATGGACGACGTGCTCTTGTCGACATCATCAAGGGCTCTGTGCCGGTGGCGCTGCGGGAGTCGCAACAGGAGGAGCATGCGGCTTTACGTTATCCCGCAAACGTTGACCCGCAGCCGATTTTGGCTAAGGAGCAGCGTTTGGTGCGGGATAACAGGACTTCAGACTGGACTCCGACCGAGGCAACACGAAAATTATCTCTCTACACCCGCCTCGACCCCGTGTTTTACGCGGCGGTAAAGGTCCGCTATCCCATGGCTGCCGACCTGTCCCACGTGTCCCTTGCTTCTCTTCGCTCCTTGGTGGTCGAGATTTATCAGTCTTGGGCGCAGACGGACGGGGGGAAGGCAGCTTCTGGTGCGGGCGGGGTCTCCGCACACCTCTCCAGCAGTGAGTACGATGCGCTGCTCCAGAAGATCACGGAGCTGACGGAGCTCGTACAGCGGCAGCGGGGTGAGGCCGCCCCGGTTGTGCGTCAACAACGGGAGCGGGTGCAGCAGCGGCAGCAGCAGCAGCGGGGGCAGCAGCCGCGAGGATTCCGTGTGGGGACCCACAAGGCCCCACCGGTGGGATTCGACCGTGACGATCAACGGGCAAGGCCGTTCTGCGGTAGGTGCAAGAAGGCGGGGAAAGGTGAGGCGTATCACTTCTACCGCGACTGCCCGTTGGGCGGGCGCCAACACCCGCCCACCTCTGCCGCGGCATTTTGCGTTCCCATCGACGAGGAGGACGCAGAGGGGGTGCACGCACTCGCCATGTGTGCGTTGTTCCAGCAGGCGGCGGATGACGGGGCGGAGTCCTTCGCGCGTGCGGCGGCCGCGTACGGGCCGCCCGCGGTGCTTTGTGCGGGAGCGGTGGGCGGCATTGACGTGTCCGCCTACGGCTTCACCGTGGAGCAGCAGCCGGATTCCGAGGGGGACGACATTCTCCGCAGGCTCGACGATCTTGCCGCGGAGGTTCACTCCGCGGCCAACCCACAGGTGCATTACACTCACGCATCTTTCCCGCCTCCTGCCGGTGACGGCAAGGGGGCTTCGGCTCTGGTGTGCGTACCCGCCGCAGCGGTGGCCACACCGGAGGAGCAGGTTCCGGCAGGTGGTGCGGCGGCATCGGCATCCGCCGTGCCGGCCCCTGCTATGCCTGTCTCGCAGGGAGAAGATGTAAAGCCCGCGCCACTTCAATCGGCGCGGGTGACCACCACAGCGGACGCGGACGGTGAGTTCGCTGGGTTCGTTCAGACCGTGAACCACGCCGCCATCGGACAGGTTGATCTCACGGGGTACGACACGGACGATTACGAGGACCTCGCTGACGGCAGCTTCGTCGTGAAGCCGCGGGCCTCGGCCATCTCGGCAAATCACTCGTCAACGCCCGCGACCCAAGCACCTCACTCTGGTGGTGCTCTGGAGGATTGGCGTGAGGGTGCTCCCCGCAGCTACGGCTGTGGAAAGCCTCCGTGGGGCTTCCCCGCCCACGCGGGCTTGTGGGGGATGCCCTTCCTTCTCTCTTTCATTCTCTTGATCTCTGTCATGGGAGTAGGGGCAGCCACCTACACGGTGGCCAACGACGTCGACCCTGTGCAGGTATCGGGTCGGGCTGCGCTGCAGCCTGTGCTGTGCAGGAGCGAGGAGTCACCGCTTGACACGGTGCCATGTGCCATCCCGCCTCGTCGCCACCGGCGGGTGCAGCGGCGGCAGGGCCTCTACATGGCTCCGGTGCCGTGGAATCCCGGGCCGCCGCCGCCTGGCGTCTTATTTGAGGGCGGTCCTCCGTTGTCGCCGGCATCGTCTTCGGATGACGAGGCGCCACCGTCAGGCAGCACTTGGCAGCACCCTGGCGCGGTGCAGCCTCCCGTGATCGACGGGTCAACAACACCGGCTCCGTCAAATTCTCTGACGAATGATTTCTCGGGATCGACACCTTGCATTTTGGCAGCCCTGTGTTCCTCCGCCGTGCTACTGTGGACTACTACAGTGCTCGTTGTGGTGACGGTGCTCCTCTGACCATTGACCCCGAGTAGTTATGTTTCTGGTTCTGGCAGTACACCACTTTCATGGTGGTGTGCTGAGATGTACTTTGACCTCAACACGGTCTTCAATCTGGTTTATGCTTTTGCTTTGACAACTTTGAACTCTTCAATCTGACTTGCTGACACAGAGCTTTTCAGTGGTTTCGCAGGACTTGCATTGCCTGTATGTTTCTGCTCTTGTGCCGGCTAGAGGGTTTCAATTTGTGTATCAGAATTGCACAGTTGAATTAGCAGTTAGGTTTGTCACCCTAGCTCCTGCCCTAACTTATCTTAACATTCTGACTCTCCTAGACAGTCACCACCCACAGTGCTGGGGTGGTGTGCTGGAATCTGTATAGGCAGCCCTGACTGGGAGTCCCGGTGCAGGCCCCTATGACAGACCCCTAGGACCAACACTGGACCGCTGACTGATCTATAGGTTCGTGCTGTGACACACGCTGTGTCACAGGTAGGCTAGTATCCGAGACCGTTGCGAGACCGTTCCGGGTATATCTAGCTTAGGGTTTATTATCTTAAGAGAGAGTTTATCCACACAGTTCGGGACCCTCTGATATCTAGTGAACTAGGATATTCCGGTAATAAGTGTTCCCAACCGCGCGGAGACTATTGTCAACGCCATCAAAGTCGTTGGAAGCTGCAGAGTTACTCCGCTCACGTGCATAATACAATCTTCTTTCTTGTATTATGATATGTTGAGAAAACACATGAAAGGTGATGATGAAGAATCAAGTTTCTGAAGTTTCGGAGAGTTTGCGCGGAACGCCTTTGAAAAATGTTCCAAATGTAACATTCCCCAAAATATTTCCCAAAATCTCATTCGTTGGAAAAGTCGTCTCCCACACTTGCATCCTTCAAAGAAAGACCGCCTGTGGCCTTTGAAAAATGCTCCTAAATTCTTCAAAAATTGGGATTCCAAAATGTCTTTAATGTCATAAGTTGGAAAGGTCGTTTCCCACACTTGCAACCTTAAAACACGGGCCACCTCTGGCCTTTGACAAATGTTCCTAACATTCCGCAAAAAATATAATAATAATAATAAAACATTTACGCTAGCAAAGGGGACAAAGTCTTGAGAGTGTTGTGAGCTTGTGACCCTGCTATGCAGGCGAGTGAAAAACACAAGGAGCAAGGCGTGCCTGATGACATTGACCTGCGGCGGCGCCCCAGCTCCTCGGCTCTTGGCCTTCAGCAGACCCCCCTCCCTCTATCTCCCTCTAGCCCCCCTTGCATGATGTACTGCAGTCGCCCCCCTTGCGTGATGCACGCCGCAGTCGCGCCCCCCTTGCGTGATGCACGCCGCAGTCGCCCCCTTGCGTGATGCACGCCGCGGTCGCCCCTTGCACGTGCACCCGCCGCAGTCGCCCCTTGCGTGATGCGCCGCAGTCGCCCCCCTTGCGTGATACGCCGCAGTCGCGCGTGATGCATGCCGCAGTCGCCCCCCTTGCGTGATGCACGCCGCAGTCGCCCTCCTTGCGTGATGCACAGCTACGAGCTAGGGAATAGCACAGCTAGGGAATACAGTAAGGAGCAGAGGTAGAGATAACAGCCTGAAAAGCTTCTCGGTGTTTTCTTTTTTTTTCTTTCTTTGAGGCAACGAAAAATAGATAATTCTAATTGGCAAATGACGAGGTTGAAGATGGAACTGTTCGACTGTGTGGTGGTTCAATCTGGTTCAAGCCTACGAGTGGAGGAGCGGACTGTGACGTGACACTAAATCATTATTCAACTATATCTCTGCTGATCTGCGTATGGATCACCAACATTTCAAACCTCATCACGCGAGTCAAAAACGTGTTGCTTCCATCAGTCCGTACACTTGCAATAACGCAAGCGCGAGTAAATACCTCGCATTGTTGGAATTTGCTGAACCGGCGCTTCTTGTTTTGTACCTCGAAATAGCGACAGCAGATTTTATCGTGGGGATGTGAAGAGATTACTCCTTAAGAAACCACAGAATACACTGAATAGTCCCCCCTCCCCTAACGCAACAACACTGTGACAAGTGCCCCCGGGTGCACCTTTGTGCTGTTATCCAGTCCTCTGTCCAAGGGGTTCTTCGGTGCCACTTTCAGTACCAACTCGTGGTAGCGTGGTCGTGATTGAGATCAAATCCCTGTGAAGCTACGGTTTGCTATGCCAGGACAACAAAGAAGGTACAGTGGGAAGAAGAAGCAGGGAGATGCGTTTAGATATTCCGGGGAAGATAAGAAACCTGTCAAAGTAAGCTTAAAGGTGGTAGACGGAAGCCTCCAAGTGCAGTTTTCCGTGAACGGTTCAACGAAGTATGGTGAGCAGTGGATTGATCCCGCGGAGGCGAAGATGCGCAAGTCGGCTATGCACGGAAGAGATGGGAAGGTCGCATTCTTATTGGGAGGACTTTATTTGGAAGGACCTGGCCCTCCCGAAGGTCCACCTAAAAACGACGAAGAGGGTGTACGATTTATAAGAATTGCTGCGGAGAAAGGGCACGTGAAAGCTGCAAGGGTGCTCGCAAGTATGTATGAACGTGGTGGACTGGTGCCACGCGATCTTCAACAAGCTCGCATTCTTTACGAATTCGCTGCTAAGATGGGCGACCTTCGAGCTCAAGACTGTTTAGGCTGCATGTTTATGAAGGGTGAAGGGGGACCGCGGGATGCATCGGCTGCGGAGCAACTCTGGCGCATTGCGGCAGAGCGAGGCTTCGCTAACGCGCAGTATAATCTTGGCGAGGTGCACTTTGGGAGACGTGCATATGTGTCAGCTGCTCACTGCTGGAGCCTTGCTGTGGAGCAACAACACGGCGATGCTTGTTGGAGAATGGGACAGTTGTACGAGGAAGGATACGGAGTTGATAAAGATCCGGGCAAAGCCCTGCAACTCTGGGGACAAGGAGCTGCGCATGGTTCAGCTGATTGTCAATGTTGGCTAGGTACAGCATACCTAACCGGCTTCGGTGGTGTAGAAAAGGATTACAACACAGCCCGATCTCTTCTGCAACAAGCTGCCGATCAAGGTCATAAACGGGCTGTCGAAAAGTTGCGGTGCGTGCCCGTTCGTTGTCAGTCATCAGGCAGAAGAACTGTGGGGTTCAGCGAGCAACGAATGATTCCCTGTCAGAGCTCTCTCGGGTTATGGCTTCATTTATGTCTTGCTTTTTCCTGATGCTTGTCCACGATTTGAAAGCATTACAGGCCTTACATAGGGTTGTGTTGCACACTACTGGGAGATTTGCGGTTGGTTATGGCAATTTTAGTGGCTTAGCAGTTCACGAGGCCTTCTTGCTTCAGCAGGGTACAATTTGAAAAAATCGTTTGAGACCAGCTTGTTCGCCACCCCGATTGCCCAACTTTGATAGTTTCGAGCCCAGCCTAAACGAAGAAACGCTAGGTAATAACGTTCCAAATTACAGATCAACTGACGATGAGTTTGTGCTCTCTGGCAGAAAGTGTATTCAGAAGATTGAGGCTGAGGCCTGAGTGATCTGTCTTTCGTTGTCTTGCTCCTCGTCGTGCCAAAGAACAGAGTATTAGCTCCCGGGGAACCACCCAAGAATGATTAGTTTTTTGAGGCCAGCCCTTGGGTAATTGGTAGTGCGCGGTTGCAACATATGTTGTTGTGAAGGAAATGAAGAAGAAAAAGTTGGAATTGGATCGTATTGCGTAATTCTTTTATTTTTTCCTGTTAGCTGCAGTCAGAGCAGCCCAGCAAGGATCTGTATGTGATGATGCTTGACTTCAAAATGCTGACTTTTTAACGTTGTCCAAGTTTGATTGGGCAGATACATAACTTAGGGTAAAAGGAACCAAACTACTTATTTTTTGTTCCCTTCCTGCTGCACTGCGAAGAGATGCACTACTTCCAACTTCAAGGTCCCATATTCACATTCGAATTACTTGTCTGACATTCCTGTCGACTGAATCGCCTTGCAAACTTAAAGCAATGCACGTATTCCTGTATCCTGCTCTCACCATCGGTGTCCCGGCAACTCTGCCATGGTTTCTGAGACTTGCATATGTGAACCAGCCAATTACACAACAAGTTCAATGTTTCTCAATTGTATGGATCCTAGAGGTGGTATCCGTGGGTGGTTTGGGAGTTGAATACCAACTTAGGGGGATGCCTATGCAGTCTACGATTGTGTAAAATCGATCGTCAAATTTTCATTGGCTGAATTCTTACGGCGGAAAAATCGAGCTCAAACTTCAGAAGAGAGCTTCTGAAGTCTGGAGGGCGCCGATCCGGTGACATCGACCTACAGACTTTACTGAAGGTTGCCTTGAATTTCAAGTTAAAGTTGTATAAATACGATTTGAGCGTGAGATGTAAAATGCATATCTGAGGCAGACGGTCCAGAGATTTCGCCGGAGTGTGAAGTACCGTTTGGGTAAAAAGTGGACAGAAAAAACGTCAAGTGTCAATTGCAAAGCAAACACTTATTCCAAGGTTTCGTAAAACCGAGGCCGCAAAATCTGCACAGATTACTGTACATCGCACGCCCATCGCGACACAAATTTCAGAGTTTCGCCCAAAACGATAATTCGAGCTATGTACCGTCGCCGGCAGTAATTGTACATCAAACTCAACTCAAAGTCCGTATAGGCCCACTTTACAGTAGGCTTGCGGTTCAACTTATTTTGAGAGTGAAGAAAGGTTATCGTGTGTAATCTATTTGTGGACTAGAATGGATGCGATAGTGTATGGAATTGCCCGTCACCGAGTGAAAGTCCCGGCATTGTCCATCCTGCCACGGGGAACCGCTAGGTATCCGCCTTAGGGCCTTGGGGCCGACGGCCGAGGGGTGAGGGTGACCCCCTATATATAATCCATTGAATGCCACCCCTCAGCATGCAATTTGCTGCAAGTTTGCTAGCAGACTTTGAATTAAGATAAATTGCTCAAATACATATTGTGGTGCACTGATCGTGGGGCACTTGCGGTAGGGAACTACATCATACGCTAGTATGCACCGAATGTCCCACTATTTCGATCGACATCTAGACGGGTCGTAGTGTAACGCGTATAGCACGCGATACAAACAAACCACATTGCCATGAGGGACTTCTCCTATTGGTCCCAGACGAGGGCGTCAACGATAGGGTGTTTTTTTGCGGTTCGTAGTGCACACCCTGGTTGGACAACGATCAATTGAGTAATGCCGTTCCGAATGGCGGGCAAATCGTTACTTCGATGCGCATTGAAATGCGGGACGCCACAATTTTCAAAACCCCTCACTTTCAGAAGTATACAGCAAGGACTGAGCTTGCTTTTTATCCATTTGGCGGATTTTCTTATCCATTTATCCGTCTCACTCCGTTTGGTCGGTTGATGATTTGCATCTGCAAGTTAAGGTGCCCGACAATCATACTTCAGAGGTTGCTTTCGTAGACAGGATATATGCATTGACAATGCAGACAGGATATATGCATTGCGCATTGAGCAAATCGACTTTTCGTTGGAACACCGTTAAATATGAGTGTATTCGAACATATTTTGAATGAAATTATTATTGACATTCCACATTTCCAATGTTGTGACATGCTATGTTTGTGACATGCGGGCCTTCGATCCGACCCAGCTGAAAGAGGTCATCTGATAGGCCAACTGAAATCACGACGGCTACACTACTGAGGTATGTAAGCACCTACCTTGTCCTCACAACTCACTTTTCAGCTTGACACTTTATTTGCGACGCTTCTTTACCTGCCAATGCATCCAACACTGCCATCCAAGCGAGAATGTATTGTTGCCTATGTTCTTGGAATGTATGCCCTACTGCCCCCAGAATGAGAATGATGAATTTTGACTATCTT
>LGRX02008753.1:0-25199 GCA_001247695.2 Cymbomonas tetramitiformis
GAGATAAATCGTGCGCCAATCTGGAGAAATCGTGCGGGAGCAGTCGCGTTGGCAGCCACTTATGATGCCATACCGTGTCCACTTCCACATAGAATGTGTTCCAGGATCCCTACAATATAATCTCAATATGTATGCAACATATGGTAACCATGTTGCATACATGTAGCAAAGAGTCCTGTGAAGCAAGAAAGACACAAACTCAACGTCGAGAAGAAAGAGAAAGGGTGCTACCTCGCGGACAACTCCAGTTCCCTCGTAGATATTGGAAGATGTGGAGGCGCAATCCACGCCAAAAGGCGTTCCTTCTTCGTAATCGTTTCATACTCCGGGTCGCGGAAGCCTTCCGCGGTACTCCAACCTTCCGGGAATATGAGCTTGATATTGGGAGGGGTTTGAGGGATGTACCCTCCTGAGCATTGGAAGGTTTGATCGGCTCTCGATCGGCTAAGCACCCGCCTTGCGCGGGATTTCTCATCGCGCGCTTGGCTAACGAAGATTATTGTACGGGGGGGGCCGCCTTCCCTTGGACGAGGGCGGCGGCTCTAGCCGAAGGCAAGCCGGTTCGATGTCGCTCCGCATCACTTGGTGATGATGATTGAGGGGATCGTTCATGGCGAGGTCGCTTTTCACCATGAACAATTTGATCTCCTCGGACCATACTGCATTGAAGTCCCCTTTACCACGCCCATCACCCTTCGAAAATGTACTGCAATTATGCTGTAATATATTGGACATATACTGCGGACATATTGACGATATGCTGAAGGAACTTTCAAGTAAAGCAATAACCCAAAAGTAGGTTTTCGGACCCCCCCCACAAAAACGCACACAAGCTATGTCGCAAAATATAGCTCCTGAGTCCATATAACAAGTCTCACCAGAATTGAAGAACATGTTTTTTCAACTTTTTTAGGGCTCACTTCAACACTTCCGCAGCATACTGAAAGGGGGGCTAAAGGCAGGGCTCAAGGTCTTGAGCCCTCACGTATTGAAGTGAGCCCTCACGTATTGAAGTGAGCCCTCACGTATTGAAGTGATCCCTGCCTTGAGCTCTGCAGGCGGTTGCACGCGGTTGCACGCATATTGGCCTTTACAAAAATTTAAAAAACTTTTTAGAGGAGAATCTGTTCAATACTACTTCAATACAAGAGGGCTCACTGCAATACGCGACCGCTTGCAGGCGTATTGAAATGGCGTATTGGAGATGTATTGAAAACTGCTGATGTCAGCTTTGCCAGTGCCACGTCAGACGGATCTTCGCAAAACTGACTTGGCACTTTTTCGACCCATCTCCAATACGCCATTTCAATACGCCTGCAAGGGGTGACGTATTGCAGTGAGCCCTCACGTATTGCAGTAGTATTGAACAGATTGAACGATTTTCGGGGAAACAATTTTGGAATTTTAATTTTTAGGAGAATCTGAACCCCTCGTTCGTGAATCGAACGGCCGAATTCGTAACTCAAGAAGTACCCCCAAAATGACCCCTGAGATGGCCTTGATAAAAAAGGTTGTCATTGACCTTTAGATGGAGGTGGTACACTTCGCCAGCGAGGAGGAGCTCAACTCCTCGCAGACAAGGTGTATACCTCCAGTGGGACTCGAACCCACTACCGCAGGCTTTGAAGACCGACGGCCAACCACTAGACCATTGTGACAACGTGATTGAAAAGATGTTGCGTACTGGGTTACAGTACAGTAATGAACACAAATGAAAAATCGGGTTAGACGTTCCCCCCCCCAAAAAAAAAGAAAAAGAGCTGCACGATGCACGAGATGCACGATGCATGATTGACGAGATGCACGATGGACGAAATTTCAAAATGCATTTCCTAACGGTCGGTCGTCGCAGGTGCAATGCGCCCGATACATGCGGCCAACATGTGTGCACGATGCATGGTAACACCCATCGCGTACGGAAGGCCTCCTGGAAGCACGTTGACGTTCCAGCAGCCGCCCTTCCAGCACGTTCCAGCACCAGCCAGCAGAGGTGTAAACAAAGCCAGCAGAGGTGTAAGAAAAGCCAGCAGAGGTGTAAGAAAAATGTCAGCCAAAGAGTTGCACGCTGAGTATGTAGAAAGCTGCGAGCTGTTTGGCGTTGAGCATACGCACGAGGGCTTCGTTGACTACGTTGCGAAGGTGAGGGCAAAGGGGACACCTAGCGAGCCCAAAGGGATCGAGGAAACCCCATTGGCTTTCCTCGACAAAGGCAAGAAAAGGGCGAAGGAAGACGACGAGGACGATGAGGAGGGAGGGGGGGATGGGAGCAAAAAAAGGCGCAAGGGGGCTCGAAGCGCGTTCGAAGCTCAACTAATTAAAGCATGTCACGAGGAGTTTGGTACGTACTAAGCATGCGGCTTCGTTTACTTAACTTGGTTCCTTCGTTGCATGAAAAAATATTGATTTGGGAAGGGTTTGGGGAGAATTACTTGCAGAATTGCGCGTGAAGGACGGGCGTCTTGAGCCCCTACTTCACGTGCCGAAGCAAGAGTCCGCGGTGTCGAAGTACGTCACCGCGGTACAAAACCGCTGCAAGTGGGCGACCGCGCCCACTAACTCCTTCGTGCGGGCGAAAGCCCGTTCGATCGTGAACAACAATCGATATCTTTGGAAGTGCGGCCGGTGGGCGACCGACACGAAAACTGGAATGTGTACGTGGGTGGACCCCCAAAAGCTACATCCGTACACCACGTGTATGGAGGAGGGGGTCCCTACCACATGCCCGGTGCGGCAAATCGCCAAGAAGATGGAGGTGCTCAAAGCCCTCCCCGAATTCGAATTGGAGGAGGGGCCTAACAGCAAGGTGGAGTGCTTGCAAGGGGAGGCAAGACAGCGGCTGGGTACGTTCCCACCCTCTAATACACTTGACACACGCTCGCAGTATATGTGAAGCATGCCACAGCACACCTTGAGCATACTCAGCATACTTGTGCACCTTTCTGAAAGGTAGGGCAACAATATGCCTGCAATATGTATGTAATATACCTGCAACATACCTGTAACATACCTGTAACATACTGTACACATACGACATAAAACTTACGGTTGATAGCATTTTTTGTTTGCAGTCGCCTATCTCTACGACCACAACGCCCCCGACAACGACGACGAGGAGGAGGCTGACCGCCTGGAGGCGGAAGCCAAGAAAAAGGAGGTGGAGGCCAAGGCCAAAAAAGCACCCGCCTCCGCATCCGCATCCGCAAAGGGCAAGGCCAAGGCCTCGGAGGGCCCCGCCTCCGCATCCGCAAAGGGCAAGGCCAAGGCGGCCGCGTCACCGGCCCCGTCACCGGCCAAGCCCGCCAAGCTTGCCAAGCCCGAAGCCCCCAATGTTGAAGACATCTTCAAGGTGGGGAAAGAGGTGGTGGTGTACGCGGGGGCTCAAACGGAGTACGAAGCGATGAAGAGTTCGCTCCGTCCCGACAAAGGCGGACTCGTGACGAACACCGGCCGATTGAAGGCCAACGTCGGGCTGTTCGCCGGGTTGGTGGTGGCGAATGCGGTTGGGGATATTCTCCCCAACCACATCATGGACGGCCCCGATTTCCCCCTCACCGAGGGGCTCATCGGTATCAAGGTGCGCACCAACCCTTTCAATATGTGCACAATATGTGTACAATATGTCTGTTATAGTACTGTAATAGTACTGTAATAGTATTGTACTATATTTCCAATATTTGACACATGTATTTCGTTTGGTGGGGCTGCAGGTAACTGATATCCTCGACATGAAGATGCTTTGCAAAGAGAAGCCATATGCATATGTCCGCAGCGCCATCTCCTACATCATGAAGGAGGTGGACAAGCGCCTCCCGGAAGGGATGGACGCTAGCCACCGAGTGGGGAATCCCGGCTCGGAGGCGTCCCTCCTCTTGCAGAAGGCCTTCATGCGCGAGGGAAGAACAAAAATAAAAACCTTGTAGTGGACGTAGCCTACGTACGGCAGGGGGAGCATTTGTGAAACAAATTTGACAATTTGTAATTGTATTCAATATTAATTGTGTTCAATATGCCTCTCGTTGACATATGCAATAGGTCCACAGCATACTTGCAGCATGTTTAATATGTCTGTGCAATATGCATGCAATAGGTCTTCAGTATATATCCAATATAGGCAACTTTTATTTCAATACATATGCAATATGTCCACAGTATATATACAGCATATTGAATTTGCATGTTCAATACGTATGCAATAGGTCCGCAGTATGTATCCAACATACTTAATGTTCCGTTTCAATACATATGCAATATGTCCGCAATATATATACAGCATATTGAATTTTCATGTTCAATACGTATGCAATAGGTCCGCAGTATGTATCCAACATACTAAATGTACCGTTTCAATACATATGCAATATGTCCGCAATATATATACAGCATATTGAATTTTCATGTTCAATACGTATGCAATAGGTCCGCAGTATGTATCCAACATACTAAATGTACCGTTTCAATACATATTCAATATGTCTACAATATATATACAGCATATTGAATTTTCATGTTCAATATGTGTGCAATAGGTCCGCAGTATGTATCCAACATACTAAATGAACCGTTTCAATACATATTCAATAGGTCCACAATATATATACAACATATTGAATTTACATGTTCAATACGTATGCAATATGTCCGCAGTATGTATCCAACATACTGAATGTTCCGTTTCAATACATATTCAATAGGTCCACAATATATATACAACATATTGAGTTTACATGTTCAATACGTATGCAGTAGGTCCGCAGTGTGTATCCAACATATTGAATGTTGACTTACAATATGTATACAATATATATGTATACAATATGTATATAATATGTGGGCAATATGTCTGCAACATGCCTTCATAGTGTTTGCGACATGCATGGTGCATGTCTCCAACCCTATACTACACATGTGTTGAAGGCATATTGAAATAACTCTCTGCATCAGAACTTCAATATGTCTCCAATACATGAGGGCTCACTGCAATACTATGTTGCACACATGTTGGAGCGCTTGCAGGCATATTGCACACATATTGTAACATTTTTTATTGTATTGAACATTTATTGTCAATACGCGTGCAATATGCCTGCAATATGTGTTCAATACGATGTATTGCACGCGTCCAGAAACGTAGGGAAATTAGCCCCCCAACGCCCCATGAATATGGCCCAATGTGAAATTTCGGCTCTCAATGCCTACTTACATCCTTCTCAAATACTTCTTGACACTTCTTTCAATTTCTCAAGATCATTTGATATGTTACGCACCCGCGCGATATGCATTTTTCTGGTTTGCAGGCATTTCACAGATGAAATTAGCCCCCCAATGCCCCATGAATATGGCCCAATGTGAAATTTCGGCTCTCAATGCCTACTTACATCCTCTAAATACTTCTCAAATACTTCTTGACACTTCTTACAATTTCTCAAGATCATTTCAATATGTTACGCACCCGCGCGATATGCATTTTTCTGGTTTGCAGGCATTTCACAGATGAAATTAGCCCCCCAATGCCCCATGAATATGGCCCAATGTGAAATTTCGGCTCTCAATGCCTACTTACATCCTCTAAGTACTTCTCAAATACTTCTTGACACTTCTTACAATTTCTCAAGATCATTTCAATATGTTACGCACCCGCGCGATATGCATTTTTCTGGTTTGCAGGCATTTCACAGATGAAATTAGCCCCCCAATGCCCCATGAATTTGGCCCAATGTGAAATTTCGGCACCCGATGCCTACTTACATCCTCTAAGTACTTCTCAAATACTTCTTGACACTTCTTACAACTTCTCAAGATCATTTCGATATGTTACGCACCCGCGCGATATGCATTTTTCTGGTTTGCAGGTATTCTCCAACCCATATGGCAACCCCGCGGCCACCGTGGTGACCAAGAATGCGAAATTTTACCTCTTGGTGATTTCTTATAACTTCTTGGTATTACTAAACATGTTTAGCATGCACATATGCCATTTCCCTAAAAATATGCAATTCGGACCCACGTAGCCGTGCTACACGCCTACATGCCGTACTGCCAGCCTGCCACACACATGGGTGGTTTCACGGTTGGTGGTGCGGCAGGAGGTCCCGCATCTTTTGCGTCTACGCGTCTACATAAGAACGCACTGCCGGCGCCACCGCCGGCGGCAATCACGGATCATGGTAGCGCCATGATCGGTGGTGTCGGACGACGACACGCCGCAGCCGGTGGGCGCGCTACACGCACACGTGCCTAACTTGCACTTTGCCGACAGGATTGCACAGTTGGGGGGGCTCTCAGTCACAGATGAGGGGCGTTAGTTTGCACTTAACCACAATTCATGCACGTCGAGACGGACGACGTACACGCCGAGATGGACGACGGCGACGATGCGGACAACTCCGCCGACGAAGACGCGCCCGTTGGCGACGAGTCTTCACCGACGGCATGCCCTTATGTATATATACATGCACATGGCTGCGGCAAACCACCGCTGGGGCTTGGCCGCTCTCGCGACACTCGCGTTGCTAATTTGTGCTATGTTTTGTGTCGCGTGTGCCACCGCCGCTATGCTTACCGCTGCAGCTTTCGGTGGTGTTGGCATCGACACGCGCACGGCTCCGCCGGTCGTCGGTGGTGTTGTTTTTTGTATTCGCACTTTTGCTTCATTGGACTGTACTTTGACTTCAACGACACCTACAATCGACATCATGGCTGTGGGTACTCGCTCATTTTCTTTGACGTTAGATCGCGACATGGACTCTGTTGCGGCATATGGCGAGACACCACGACACGGTGCTCTGTTGTGCACTCTTTCAGTGGCTGGATTGTTACAATTGCACGTGCCTGTCTATGCCGTGTCACCGATTAGATGTGCAGAGGAGCCCCAAGATGGGCTAGTTTAGGGATCGTTGAGATCTATCCGCAGAACTCTGCAGTTGAAAGCAGATGTGGCCTGGGCTATTGTCCTAGACTTGTTTCGGGATTCGCCCTGCCTCAAAGGACAAGCCTTCCCGCGATGAACATCACGTCTGCACCGAAGCTGATTAGGTGTTTGTTACTTGGTTCACAACCATGCAAGTAGCCGGCCACCGCCCTATGGCTACTATCCAAATTGCTAGTCCTCCCACAAGGACCACTTCGCAATCGCTATATTGGTCGCTAGCTTGCCCGTTAAATCATATTCAAGCCTTTTTTCATGATATTTTTTAGTCAATTGAATATTATTTTGCATGGGTTTATCCCTCGAGTGACTTTAGGGTCATGTTTAGCGGGTGTGATTTGGGGATGTGATTTCACAAAAATCACGAACTAAACCTTGGTCCTCCCACAAGGACCAGGCTATTACTCAAGCTAACTGCCTCCTCGAAGGTCCTTTGCAAATTTGAGCACCCATGTTCTCAAGTTCTCGAGCTGCTCTTTCTGTAGTGTCTTGTCAAAACTTTCATCCGAGGTCATCTTGACCCTCAAAATATCGGCAGAAGCAGCACCGGGTGTCAAAACTGAAAAATGCCTTAAATCTCCCAAACAGAAATTGCCTTTCGTCCGGTTCAGCGATGCATACACGCCAAAGTATTGCACATTATGGCCATGTAGATGGCTCAAAAATCAACTAGCGTGTCTATATGCCGACCATAACGAGACGATGGTGTGGAAGTGCCATGCACGCACTCAATCTAGCATCCGCAACATCACGCCCAGAGCCAAAATTAACCCTCAGATTTTCTGATATTTGACCAAAATTGATAGGACATGTCGAGTTGGGTGCGAATATATGTCCAATGTGAGGTTATCAACGTGTGTTATGTTGTAAACATGATTGTACACAATGCTACGGTGTCGGCTGAATCCTTGGACGCATGCTCAGCCTCTGCGAGAAAGACAGATACTACTGTCCGGCTAAGCAGGCTACAGATCAAACAGATAATCAGATAAACAGTGTCCGGCCGAGGCTTTATGCTCTCGGAAACCCGGACAGTGAAAACGGAACTGTACTATTGTACTGTACTACTGTACAGTACAGTGCTAGGTTGTCATAGTCACGATCAGGAAGCAGGGTCAGGCTAGGGGCTAGTCAGAGCCCATAATAACTAGGCCTAAACCCGAAGTCCAGCACACCACCCGTGGGTGTGACTGCCTAGCAAAGCAGGTACAGGATAAAACAGCCACGAAATAATAAACAAACACCTACTCACCTCGGTAGAAACCGATCACTGCTAGCTGGGTGCCGGGGTCTTGACCCGGTCATCCCACTATTGGGCTATAGCTAATCAAGCTGCCAGGACAAGTAACAAGTTAACTCAGCCACTTTCAGGCTGGTCAGCAGTGCTGAGTTCAGCGGTCGGAAGTAAGGTAAAGATACATCCCGAAGGTAATTGTAAGTTGCCTGTCACAAATTGAGCACCACCAGACCCAAGCGGGTAAGGTGGATCCGTAGCAGAAAGGAAAATATCCGAAGATTGCAAAGGTTCCAGCACCACCGAAGAACAAAAGTAAGTAGAATTCCACGGCGGCTTGAGCATTGAAAAAGAAGACATAGGAACCCCATCATCTGGCGGCCAATCACGGATGCCTGCAGCACAAAGTGGCGGAATCGGAACACACGTAATTCTGAGCCACTGTCGAAAAACGACATTTTATTTGGGCCCTGCCAAATGGCGCGTCGCTGATAACCGACGATTAAAAGAAATTCCATGGTGAAGATTTCACAGATTTAATTCAAGTTTCTTCGCTGTGTACACAGTGCAGCTCGCAGACGACGACTGCCACGTCACGAAACGGGGCGGAATTGCTCTGAAGAACAGAGGAAATATCGCAGCGGTAAAATATTGCAGTCGAGGGGAGTGCCGTTTGTTACTTATTAAGTATGGAAATCTAGGTTATCGGCTGCCCGCCGATAACCTAGATACTTTGTTGCGCTACTGCAGGCACACCCCCTTGTGATTTTAATCACATTACATGAAGTGCAATTTTTTTCAACGTTCGTAACGAATATACATGTACTCACAAGGCGAATACCTTTCTTTTGAGCTCTTGATCGACCCCATCCGCAACCGCATCAGCTTCGTTTGCAGTCGCGACTGCAAGCTAAGTCGATGCGGTTCAAGATAGGGTCGACTAATTCATTGCAGCTGAGGGGTTTTCGTGCGGTTTAGCGCAAGAAACTTACGGGATATATTCGTATCAATATTATGAATATATCCCGTAAGTTTCAGGGCATGCCGTCGAGTACGCTCGAAACGGTCACATCTTGACAAGAGGATAAATCTAAACCCAAAACGCCTTTTGTCAAGATGCGACTGTTTGAAGCATACTTAACGGCAGGCCCTGCAACTTCCGGGATATATTCATAATATTGTTATGAATATATCCGCCAGGTTTCGTGAGTTAGAGTGCACGACAACTCCAATTCTGCAAGGCAGTTTTGGGTTTGGGTAAATCAAAACCCAAAACGCCTCATGCCAATATGCGACTGTTTGAAGTATGCTCCAAGGTATGACCTGAAACTTCCAGGACATATTCATAATATTGTTATGAATATATCTGCCAGGTTTCGTGAGTTGGAGTGCACGACAACTCCAATTCTGCAAGGCAGTTTTGGGTTTGGGTAAATCAAAACCCAAAACGCCTCATGCCAATATGCGACTGTTTGAAGTATGCTCCAAGGTATGACCTGAAACTTCCAGGATATGTTCAAAACATTGTCATGAATATATCTGCCAGGTTTCGTGAGGTAGGCTATTTAATTTAGAATATTTTTTCATAAGTTTAGAATACCCCATTTTATCGTTAATTTAGAATAAGTTTTCTTTATGTCATCCGGCTATGACCGGTGCATGCATCCATGACGTTGTACCTGTACCTGTTGAGCTATCCCCAT
Organism: Cymbomonas tetramitiformis; assembly: GCA_001247695.2. Classification (NCBI taxonomy): domain Eukaryota; kingdom Viridiplantae; phylum Chlorophyta; class Pyramimonadophyceae; order Pyramimonadales; family Pyramimonadaceae; genus Cymbomonas; species Cymbomonas tetramitiformis. Next base: position 9,863 of record LGRX02008753.1, read on the forward strand.
GCCATGCGAAATATTACACTGAAGAGTTGTCTTGCCGTGATGTCCATATGTCCGAATGGAACCAAAAACCGTTCGATTAAAATCGAACGGTTTTTGGTTCCATTCGGAAAGATTCACGGCCGTGAATCTAAAAGTCACGGCCGTGATTAACGACTCTTTACGCATAATGACTTTTATTATTTGCCATCTTTGCCACAATAGACACTCACGGCGTGTTCTGCTTGAAAAAAAGTAAGTAACTTGAAGCCTTGAGCTTCAACTTACTGAAAGATATGTATCTTGGCAGTATGTGTGCCAAGTTTCGTGCTCTAGGACGCACGGGAAGCCCTCGGCTGTTTGGCATCTTTGGGTTTGGGTGTCACGTTCGAACCCAAACCCAAAACATCTGCCTTAGAAATAAATTGCGCGTTTCGCGCACAAGTAACTTGAAGCCTTGAGCTTCTGGTAACTTAAATATATGTACCATGGTAGTATTCGTGCCAAGTTTCGTGCGTTAGGACGCACGGGAAGCCCTCGGCTGTTTGGCATCTTTGGGTTTGGGTGTCACCTTCGAACCCAAACCCAAAACATCTGCCTTAGAAATAGATTGCGCGTTTCGCGCACAAGTAACTTGAAGCCTTGAGCTTCTGGTAACTTAAATATATGTACCATGGTAGTATTCGTGCCAAGTTTCGTGCGTTAGGACGCACGGGAAGCCCTCGGCTGTTTGGCATCTTTGGGTTTGGGTGTCACCTTCGAACCCAAACCCAAAGGCAAAGGCATAGGACAGTTTCGTAGATTCTGTCCCGATGCCTTTGCAACCTCGCTTGCTAACTCATATTACAATGAATATTCAACATTCAAGCGTTGGATACCCCACGCCAACGGGAAGCGCTCGGCTGATTTGTTATTTGGGTATGCGCACCCAAATGACAAAAAACGCATCTTTGAAACTCGTTAGTTTCAAAGATGCGTGGCCGATGCCTTCGTGCTTATGTGTGTTAATCCATATGAAATATTCCATGGAATAAATGTGAATATCCCGCACAAACGGGAAGCGCTCGGCCGTTTTGTAAAATTAGGGTGCACCCAAAATACAAAACGCATCTTTGAAACTCGGAAGTTTCAAAGATGCTTGCCGGTCGCGTGCAGCGGTAAAAGGCAAGTCAAAGGGTTTAGGATCTAGAAGAAGTACAGGGGCCTTTTTTTCAAGCAGGACACGCCGTGAGTGTCTATTACAACGGCGCCCACCATTATCACAAGCGAGACAAACCTTCTTAAAGCTTTTTGGAGGCTTCCTCATGATGGCACCGGGAACGAGAGCGTTTGACCTGTGTGCACATTATTTGAACACGAGTCGTGAAAAGGACCACCGGTCATAGCCGGATGACATCAAGAAAACTTATTCTAAATTAACGATGAAACGGGTTATTCTAAGATTAAGAAAACTTATTCTATATTAATTATTTTTCCGTTTCGTGAGTTGGAGTGCACGACAACTCCAATTCTGCAAGGCAGTTTTGGGTTTGGGTAAATCAAAACCCAAACCCAAAACGCCGCATGCCAATATGCGACTGTTTAAAGTATGCTCCAAGGTATGACCTGAAACTGACGGGATATATTCATAATATTGTATATTCATAATATTGTTATGAATATATCTACCAGGTTTCGTGAGTTGGGGTGCACGACAACTCCAATTCTGCAAGGCAGTTTTGGGTAAATCAAAACCCGAACCCAAAACGCCTCATGCCAATATGCGACTGTTTGAAGCATGCTTCAAGGCATGACCTGAAACTTACGGGATATATTCATAATATTGATACGAATATATCCCGTAAGTTTCTTGCGCTAGAACGCACGAAAACCCCTCGGCTGCCGTGAATTAGTCGACCCTATCTTGAACCGCATCGGCTTAGCTTGCAGTGGCGACTGCAAACGAAGCTGATGCGGTTGCGGATGGGGTCGATCAAGAGCTCAAAAGAAAGTTATTCGCCTTGTGAATACATTTATATTCGTTACGAACGTTGAAAAAAATTGCACTTCATGTAATGTGATTAAAATCACAAGCGGGTGTGCCTGCAGTAGCGAAACAAAGTTGGGGCGGGCAGCCGATAACCTAGATTTCCATACTTAATAACTTACGAACGGCACTGCTGACTATGACGTTCAGCGTTTGCGACTGCGAGAGGTGAATCTTTGAAACGCGAAGCAAATCTTTCGTCCCAAAAATGACAAAGTGACCTGATCCGAACCATTGCAGAAATTCAGGGAACTCGTGTTTGTGAAACCATGACGAAGTCCCTCGACACCACGATTTACTCGGCATCGTGACTAGGCAAGATCTGACGTTCCTATCCTCCTCGCCCTGAATTTCGCCAAAGTTCCGCCCCTGCATCTGCCGTCAATCTTACGCAGATCTTATAAATCGTACAGCCCGTCTTGCCATTTCAAATTTCGCCAAAGTTCCGGGTGCCATTAAAATGTCGTTTTTTGACAGTCGCTCAGAATACTGTGAAACTGAGTCCCAGCATACCGGTGGACGGTGGCTCCGGGCTCAACCAGGCCCCTGTCACCACCGCCCACGGTAACCAGAGACGCCGTAGTGCTGGCCAGCAAAGAACAGCACAGCAGAGATGTCATTAATGCACACCGTAAAAAGCTCGGTGGTGCCCGCGGACGGCACACCGGAGTCAAACTGTCACCGGTCGCTGGCAATGCCCCCCCGTCAGAGTCATGCTCAAAAGTGCCGAAGGAGCCAAGAGTCAATCGCTGCCCGCCGTCAGAGCCAGTGTCAGAGCCGTGGTCATCGTCAGAGACTTCAGAGCCAATGTCAGAAGCCCCAATCCTCATGTCAGCAAATAGCGGAGCCGGCGCAGAGTCGGAGTTGCCAAGCTGGAGCGACGGGACAGAGTCAGGCAAGCCAAGAGGGTCAGGGGTAACCACCGGCGGGTCCTGAGCCGCAGGCACACCACTGGCCACGAGTGCAGAGGGATGCCGAACCGCAGATGGTGGCAGAATCGAGCCCTGTGCACCCGAGTGGAATGTGGCCAGACCAAACTGAGCCATGCCGTCACTGTCAGGCAATGTGGCGGAAGCCGCCGCATCTTGAAAGTGCCGCAGAGATGTGGGCTCAGCCGTCACAAAAGAATGTGCCGACAGCTCACACACCTCTGGACGGCCCTCCATAGTGCCGAGCGACTCGAAGGCATGTTCATCGTCCCCAGCGTCATAGAACCGCTGGAAACGAACAGCCAGGCAGTCAGACTCATAGTCCTCAACTGCACCACAATAGTGGGCAGACCGAGGACCGCCGTTGGGGCATTCAGCATGCCAGTGCTTCAAACCACTCTGTGCACACTCTGCATTTCTGCAGTGAGGCACGAAGGCACCGCTCTTCTTGTCAAATGAGACAGGAGGAGCGGTGCCAAGTGGTCTAACACCAACACGATGATGCTTAGCAGCAGAGCGGGGAAGGTGCTTGCCCGTAGGCGGTGACCCCTCCCGCTTCTGCCGCTTCAGGTCACGAATGTCCCGCTGCATGCGCTCCAGCTGCTTCTGCAGACTGGACAACGCCGCAGCTAGGTCAGACGCGCCATCGCCGAATGACAGAGCAGAAATAGCGGCGTCAGGGACTTCCAAGCCGTGGCGGAATTGCTCCCGCACACGAGCCTGAATAGTCAGAAGAGACACCCCCTGCCGCTGGTCAGCCCGAGCCAGAGAATTAGCCAAGTCACGATACAGAGCCGAATTGCCGAGAGCTTTCAGAAACTGCCGCTTCACCGCGTCCTCTGGCAAGTTGTGGGAACGCTGAACGTCCCGCAACAGGCCATTGAACTCACGGATCCCACGGTCAGGATCTCCGCTGCTGGGGATGCGAACCGCCAGCAGCGACTCAAAAGAATCAAAGGGCTCTGAGCGTTCCTGGAGCATGCGCACCACCTCTAGGGCAGCAAGCTTGCCATCCCCAGGAACGTCAGACCCCGACGCCTCAAGCCAATCACGGCCAGAAAAGTCAATGCCGAAAGCAGGAGCTCATTCGCCTCATGCCGAGCCTCAACAGTCACGTTGGTCAAGTCAAACAGGGGGGCAAATGCTTGCGACTGGAGCAGAAACTGCGTGCGCAATTCATGCATGATCTGTGAAAAAATGTCGACCGCGTCTGCTTCTGTCCCAGCGAAGCGTTCAGACTTGTCCCCGAGAATTTTTGTAGCAACAACTTTCGCAACCTTTCTGTCATAATTTTCACGAGCCAATTGCTGACACTTCTCCAAAATCCCTTGCAGCTGCTGTGGTGGGAGCCGGCAGCAGCGGAGTGTGTGGCGTGGTAGCGTGCTGCATACCCACACCATCGAAAATAGTTTCTAATCTACGGACACGCGAGCGTATCATTCTGTTCGCTGCGGAAACCATGGTAAATAGACAACGAAAGAGCTGAGCAAGCGAGGGTGGTGGTATAAGATCTCCCACAGCGGCCAGACAACCTGTAGAAGTCTCAGCAGAATAAGAAGTAAAAGAATGAAAACCACAGGTCGTGAGCGGAAATGAGAGTGGCCAACATAAGTCACGCGTGGAACGACCTCGCCAGGGTCAGTGGCGCACGAAACAAATTAATCCTCCTTGCGACGATACTGCTGCGGAAAAATCCATTACATTCTACCGATCTCCTGCGCAGCAAAGGCATGCACAATACGCGCTGCCTTTACCGCCAGGCCAAAAGTCCATACCGTGGAAAGAATACACCACCACCCAAGTGGGCGCTCAACCCCTCCTACGTCCTACCTAGCCGAACATGGCAACAGCAAGGCGCTGCGCCATCAGAACTACCGGAAAGCCGGTGCGGGCCATAACCTGCGAGAAAGACAGATACTACTGCCCGGCTAAGCAGGCTACAGATCAAACAAATAATAAGATATACCGGAATATCCTAGTTCACTAGATATCAGAGGGTCCCGAACTGTGTGGATAAACTGTCATAAGATAATAAACCCTAAGCTAGATATACCCGGAACGGTCTCGCAACGGTCTCGGATACTAGCCTACCTGTGACACAGCGTGTGTCACAGCACGAACCTATAGATCAGTCAGCGGTCCAGTGTTGGTCCTAGGGGTCTGTCATAGGGGCCTGCACCGGGACTCCCAGTCAGGGCTGCCTATACAGATTCCAGCACACCACCCCAGCACTGTGGGTGGTGACTGTCTAGGAGAGTCAGAATGTTAAGATAAGTTAGGGTAGGAGCTAGGGTGACAAACCTAACTGCTAATTCAACTGTGCAATTCTGATACACAAATTGAAACCCTCTAGCCGGCACAAGAGCAGAAACATACAGGCAATGCAAGTCCTGCGAAACTACTGAAAAGCTCTGTGTCAGCAAGTCAGATTGAAGAGTTCAAAGTCGTCAAAGTAAAAGCATAAACCAGATTGAAGACCGTGTTGAGGTCAAAGTACATCTCAGCACACCACCATGAAAGTGGTGTACTGCCAGAACCAGAAACATAACTACTCGGGGTCAATGGCCAGAGGAGCACCGTCACCACAACGAGCACTGTAGTAGTCCACAGTAGCACGGCGGAGTAACACAGGGCTGCCAAAGTGCAAGGTGTCGGTCGCTGAGAAATCATTCGCCAGAGAATTTGACGGAGTCGGCGTTGTTGATCCGTCGATCACGGGAGGCTGCACCGCACCAGGGTGCTGCCAAGTGCTGCCCGAAGGTGGCGCCTCGTCATCCGAAGACGATGCCGGCGACAACGGAGGACCGCCCTGAAATAAGATGCCAGGCGGCGGCGGCCCGGGATTCCACGGCACCGGAGCCATGTAGAGGCCCTGCTGCCGCTGCACCCGCCGGTGGCGACGAGGCGGGATGGCACATGGCACCGTGTCAAGCGGTGACTCCCCGCCCCTGCACAGCACAGGCTGCAGCGCAGCCCGACCCGATACCTGCACAGGGTCGACGTCGTTGGCCACCGTGTAGGTGGCTGCTCCTACTCCCATGACAGAGATCAAGAGAATGAAAGAGAGAAGGAAGGGCATCCCCCATAAGCCCGCGTGGGCGGGGAAGCCCCACGGAGGCTTTCCACAGCCGTAGCTGCGGGGAGCACCCTCACGCCAATCCTCCAGAGCACCACCAGAGTGAGGTGCTTGGGCCGCGGGCGCCGACGAGTGATTTGCCGAGACAGCCGAGGCCCGCGGCTTCACGACGAAGCTGCCGTCAGCGAGGTCCTCGTAATCGTCCGTGTCGTACCCCGTGAGATCAACCTGTCCGATGGCGGCGTGGTTCACGGTCTGAACGAACCCAGCGAACTCACCGTCCGCGTCCGCTGTGGTGGTCACCCGCGCCGATTGAAGTGGCGCGGGCTTCTCATCTTCTCCCTGCGAGACAGGCATAGCAGGGGCCGGCACGGCGGATGCCGATGCCGCCGCACCACCTGCCGGAACCTGCTCCTCCGGTGTGGCCACCGCTGCGGCGGGTACGCACACCAGAGCCGAAGCCCCCTTGCCGTCACCGGCAGGAGGCGGGAAAGATGCGTGAGTGTAATGCACCTGTGGGTTGGCCGCGGAGTGAACCTCCGCGGCAAGATCGTCGAGCCTGCGGAGAATGTCGTCCCCCTCGGAATCCGGCTGCTGCTCCACGGTGAAGCCGTAGGCGGACACGTCAATGCCGCCCACCGCTCCCGCAGAAAGCACCGCGGGCGGCCCGTACGCGGCTGCCGCACGCGCGAAGGACTCCGCTCCGTCATCCGCCGCCTGCTGGAACAACGCACACATGGCGAGTGCGTGCACCCCCTCTGCGTCCTCCTCGTCGATGGGAACGCAAAATGCCGCGGCAGAGGTGGGCGGGTGTTGGCGCCCGCCCAACGGGCAGTCGCGGTAGAAGTGATACGCCTCACCTTTCCCCGCCTTCTTGCACCTACCGCAGAACGGCCTTGCCCGTTGATCGTCACGGTCGAATCCCACCGGTGGGGCCTTGTGGGTCCCCACGCGGAATCCTCGCGGCTGCTGCCCCCGTTGCTGCTGCTGCCGCTGCTGCACCCGCTCCCGTTGTTGACGCACAACCGGAGCGGTCTCACCCCGCTGCCGCTGTACGAGCTCCGTCAGCTCCGTGATCTTCTGGATCAGCGCATCGTACTCACTGCTGGAGAGGTGTGCGGAGACCCCGCCCGCACCAGAAGCTGCCTTCCCCCCGTCCGTCTGCGCCCAAGACTGATAAATCTCGACCACCAAGGAGCGAAGAGAAGCAAGGGACACGTGGGACAGGTCGGCAGCCATGGGATAGCGGACCTTTACCGCCGCGTAAAACACGGGGTCGAGGCGGGTGTAGAGGCTCAATTTTCTGGTAGCCTCCGTCGGTGTCCAGTCAGACGCCCTGTTATCCCGCACCAAACGCTGTTCCTTAGCCAAGATCGGCTGCGGGTCAACGTTTGCGGGATAACGTAACGCGGCGTGCTCCTCCTGCTGCGACTCCCGTAGTGCCACCGGCACACAGCCCTTGATCACGTCGATGAGAGCTCGCCGTCCATCTCGGTCAGTCGAAGAATCCGTACCAGTGAGCCAGACGAACGCGTTGCTGTGCTTCTCAATCACCAGGGCAAGAACGTCGTAGAGAAGCCCATTCACCCTGTTGACCACGGGTGCCAGAGGGTCGTCGAGGTCAAAGGCACGCAGCTCCAGACCAGCCGACTGAAACTCCGTACGCAGCTGCACCACCAGGTCGGACAGAAGGCCAGCGTCGTCCGTACCGCGAAAATGATGTTTCTTGTCACCAAGAATATCCTCACGGATACTCTTGGCCCAAGCCCGATGGAGACGCGCTTTGTAGAGCTCGTCCACCAACTTGGATTGCTCCTGCAAGTAACGTCTGACGGCCACGTCCGCGTCTTCGTTCGATGCAGGGTTGGGGGTAGGAACTGAAGGCGTAGCTGCCGTCGGCGTGTTCCGTACCCCGTCGATCAACCTCAGAGAGGCGTCGATGTCGCTGTCCCTCGTGAGGGACTTCTTGGATCTCGTTGTGATTCCCATCTCTAGATAAGCCTGAGGGGAGGCGGTACGCTGCAGCACGTTTGGGTAGGGTCGCGGAGAAAATGTGACGTCACAGACACGGAAAGAGCGGTCGGGCCATGCTAGCGAGGGGCGAAGGAAGATGTCGTCGAAGTCAAAGGTGCCTAGGTCACCAGCCCAAAATACGGTAGCAGGCAGGATCAGAGCGAGCAGAAAACCGCGAATAGTGAACATTGCGACGACGAAACCCAATCCAAGCCGGCACCCCATAGCTGCGGCTCAAGTCGCTCACCGCAAGCCGCTCATCTGAAAACCTCCACTAATGCCCAAACGTGCAAACGCGCACCACCTCTCCGAGCGGCCGTTTAGCCAATCATGGCCAAACTAGCAAGTGGAATAAAGCGTGGATGGGGCCACGACCTACCGGAATATCCTAGTTCACTAGATCTCAGAGGGTCCCGAACTGTGTGGATAAACTGTCATAAGATAATAAACCCTAAGCTAGATATACCCGGAACGGTCTCGCAACGGTCTCGGATACTAGCCTACCTGTGACACAGCGTGTGTCACGGCACGAACCTATAGATCAGTCAGCGGTCCAGTGTTGGTCCTAGGGGTCTGTCATAGGGGCCTGCACCGGGACTCCCAGTCAGGGCTGCCTATACAGATTCCAGCAAGATAAACAGTGTCCGGCTGAGGCTTTATGCTCTCGGAAACCCGGACAGTGAAAACGGAACTGTACTACTGTACTGTACTACTGTACAGTACAGTGCTAGGTTGTCATAGTCACGATCAAGAAGCAGGGTCAGGCTAGGGGCTAGTCAGAGCCCATAATAACTAGGCCTAAACCCGAAGTCCAGCAGCCTCCATATACTATCAACAAAATATTATTGAAGATAGGGTATTATTTTGAGTGAGTTTTAACATTTTAAAAAATCTGAGTTCAAAAATCCGAGGGGTGCATATACAAATGCAATCGTGGTAGATATATGAGGCGGATCCAGGCCAATCCAGGCATCATCTAACTAAGTACAGACCCTGTATAGACCACCTTTCATTGGACGCACCTCCAATTTTGGTTGGCATGCCCAATTAAATTATTTGAAAATAGGTCCTTGTGGGAGGACCACATTCAAATCTGGTCCTCCCACAAGGACTGCGGGATAGTAGCCACCTATGTTGTGTGCTCGAAGTGACACACCGAGTGTCATTCGTTCTGACTCTCACTTCCTAGTAGTAGAGTGTATGACCGGCAACGACTAGAACCTTAAAACCCGTCTGCCAATATATCGGGTTAGCATGCTTAACTCATTATCATTCTTAGAAAACTGCCTTCGGAGGATTTGCCGGACTGGTTTATATATTGTTTAGTTTGTTCGTCGGGCCCTCCGCGGTGCACCCCTTGCCGGCGCGGGGTGGTGTGTACTTTGGCTGTCATCGAATTTCAAGCCTCTAGCTTGACGAGTCATGCCAGAATATATGGATCCCATAGATTTTACAAACTCTAAATTATCCAAGGTCAATTTACAATTTTAGTCCATAACCTGTCGTGTGGCGGGACATGAGACGAGTCCAGAGCTGATGGGTGTGCTCCGCTGAACTCTGAACCAGGCGAGGGGGTAGTGGGGGTGGGGCGCACCAGGAATAGGGGAGGATGCTCTAATGCGTAATGACAACCGCACAAACGATCACGCGACGGGACTGCGGACTCCAATTCCCATTGGCCGATCGTTATCGTTGTTTGCCTTTCGATAAACAGCGATGCTTCACTTCATGGTTCATCTTCATATTTGATCCCTACAGTACTGTACGCAAACGCTAGGCTCTAGACACTTGTAGTGGGATCAGGACCGGGCACGGAGGAATGGCAACCGAGTTTCACGGGCTTAACATAGCTATATTCTTGCGTTCTCTTTGAGGGCATTTCAGCATTTTGCGTGTGTTGCTTGAGGATATTTGAGCTGGAGGTTGCATGCCTCACCCTGCGACCCCCGCCCGTCATGAACGATCTCAGACCACACCACCACACGGTGAAATTCAGGTATGTCATCTTGTGGCTTACCCTGTCATATTCGTATTCATATGTCGTCAGTATGTAATTTCCCGCTGGTGCAACCTCGCCACACTCTCTCCCGGTCCAAGACACAGCTGCGCCTTCACCCGAGCAACGTATGGTGTAATAAGAAAGTGACACCGTACTTGTAGTTAAGACAAAGTATTTCCCAGCGAACTCCGTTGTGTGAGGGCTTCAACCTTGGGAGGTGAGTTCGCTTTACAGATCCCAACCCTATCAACAACGGGGAGCGACTTCGTGCTCCCCCAAGAGGGCGGCGCCAACTGCTCACGCCGCACACTCCACGCGCTGTAGCTCGCGACCCGCTCGAAGCGGTGCGCTCATCTGATTTTGCGATCAATGTCCTATCGGCTGCATCTGTTGTTTTTCCCAGGTTTCGCGTTTTGTTCGCTGGGCTTTGCTCCTTCCCGGCTTCGTGATTGGTGCTGGGCGCCTCCGCGCAGGAGCAGCGTATCCGGCAAGTCGCAAGGCTGTGCGCACGCGCTCCTCGCAGAACCTGCACACCGCATCGTCAGAAGACTCTTTGGAGAACAAGCTACTCTACGCTTCACGGAATCTTGATCCGGTATCCTCGATTCCCATCCGAGTTGTCGCAGGCAGTGCTCCTGCCTTTTCGCCGCGCTGCGTAAGAGCAACTCAACTCTTCATTGCCTTCTTTCCTTTGCCCTCGTGGCCACGCGCGCCAACACAATCACCACGCGGATATCGCGTGCGGATATCGCGAAGCCACACGGCTGCTGCTGTTGAGACGTAGTGTAATGAACTGCTGGTTACGGCTGCGTATTGACGAAGCCGCATCATACTTGAGTCTCAGAAAGCAGGAGAGGTAATATTCAACTCGAAGCGTTGTGAGCTTTCGAGGAACCGTGCCGAGAAATACAGTAATTCGTGACCACAATCTGCCCGCACCCATTAGGTAGTAACCAGCAGAGCACGTTGGTTGCATGCGGCCGCAGGCGCAGAGCGCGCGCTCCTTGGAGGAGGCCCTCGAGGGGACCGCGCTCGACAGCGAGCACCTCGAGCGCCTGCTCATAGCCCTGCGGCGGGAGGGCGCGCTCACGCTTGGTACAACCTTGCTGCGCTGGGCCCTGCGGTCCAACGTAAGCGTGGCCGCCTCCCATTGTAACGTCCTAATCGAAGGATACATGGAAGAGCCAGGTGCGCCAAGCCCATCCTAGCATTGTAGTATCTCGCCCATCCTAATTGTAGCATCTCGCCCGTCCTAGAATTGTAGTATCTCGTCTATCCTAGACTGTGTTATCTCGCCCGTCCTAATTGTAGTATCTCGCCCGGTCCTGTAATTGTGGTATTCCGCCTGTCCAATCTTCCAATTGCAGTATTCGCCCATCCTAAAGCTGGGTAGCAGTATTCGGCCATCCTAGAGCTAGGTATCTCGCCCCTATCCTAGGCTTGCAGTATCTCACCCATCCCAGAATTGCAGTATCTCGCCCGTCCTAATTGTAGTATCTCGCCCGTCCTGTACTTTGTAGTATTTACCGTCCTAGACTGTGTTATCCTGGTCCGCCCCAGAATTGTAGTATCTCTCGGCCTATCCTAGGTTTGCAGTATCTCGCCCATCCTAGAACACTCAGGCATTCTTACCCATCCTGTATCAGTATCTCGCCCATCCCTAGAGTTGTAGTATTCGCCCATCCTAGGTTTGCGTATCTCGCCCATCCTAGGTTTGCAGTATTCACCTATCCTAGAATTGCAGTATTCTCGGCCATCCTAGAATTGTAGTATTCGCCCATTCCTAGAATTGTAGTATCTCGCCCATCCTAGACCAGGTATCTCGCCCATCCTAGACCAGGTATCTCGCCCATCCTAGAATTGTAGTATCTCGCCCATCCTAGATTTGCAGTATCTCGCCCAACCTAGCCTCCTAGCCTCCTGTTAGGTGCCACTTTCTTCTCGGAAATCCGTATTTTGTTGTCGTCAGTATGTGTAGGCTGGCATCTCTAGTGTAAGACCTTTCGTGGAACAGTAATTTACTCACTCAATTAGGAAACCTGCATGACCTGTGTGCCTGAGAACGCTTGTGCACACCTCGTATTTGCCACCCATTTCTATTGTCGAAACGTGCCTCTTGGGTGGTGCATGCTCCTCCTAATTCGTCGAGAACGTGGTTCGTGTAGATGCTGCGGATTGGCCACGCATCCACGCTCTTGTGAACTACATGCAGGAGATGGGGGTTGCGCGTAATGCACACACGTACACCATTCTTCTCAGGTTGGTCTCGTATGTTTCCTCGGCTGAGATGTGTTATGCTTCAACGTCGTTAGGTGTAGAGGCATGCACACCCTAACATCAGCGCACCGTCCTTAGTTGTAGTGACATGCACGTCCCCCCAACATCAGCACACGTCCTTAGATGCAGAGGCATGCGCAATCCCCGAAGTCCACACTCTCCAACACCTTAGCACATTCTTAAAAATACGGTTCATTCTGGCTATTTCAGCCATTCATTGAGACAGATCATCATATGAGTACATCACTAGGGTAGGAGATGGCTCATACCTTTGGGGAGTGCCACCATGTTCCCCCCCCAAATCGCATTAGGTGGTCATACATGCATACACCAAGGTTCATGCACCACACTCGTATTCCATTCATGAGGTGTACTCCACTCCACTAATCCACACGCCAGTGCCTAGTCTTGTCCTATGACTCCTTTCTTCTTTAACTGAAGAGGTGCATGCATTCCCCAACACCTGGACACTTCTGCTCACAATTGGTGTTGGCCGTTTGCGAATGATCCCGGGCCTCACCTCTCTTCTTCGGGCGTGTTTCCTGCAGAGCGCTGTGCAGCACGGGGCTGCTTCGAGATGCAGAGGCGCTGTGGGAGGAGATGCTAGCGCAAAGGCTGCCACCCGAAGCCGAAGCCTGCGTGCGTATGATGCAGCTGTATGCCAAAACGGAGGGCGGGGATGAGGCCTCGCTGGCGCTGTTCGCGCAGCTGAAGGCAGCCCAGGCGCGTCTCCCCACTCCTGGGCGGCCTGTGCCGTGTTCTGGGCTCAGGGCAACTCACGGCAACATTCAAGTCGAACTCCAACGAGGGCGCTTCTTAGGGTTCGCCGTTTCGCCGTTTCATTGCGTCTACGTGGCAGCACACCCGGTGCACCCGTAAGCTATATGCATCCGCATTAGGCACCAGCGGTCAGCGCTATGCATTCTCGGGAGGCACAAGTGATCTGGGCATACATTGACGGATGCCGTGTTTTGATCTGCTTCCATGTGTCTTAGGTCCCCAGACGATACTCTGAGGGCGGCAGACGATCCCCGGGAGCCCTTAAGCTCGCACACCTTCTAACCTTCCCGGCATCTATCACCTCCCGGCATCTGTCACCTCCCGGCATTTGTCACCTCCCGGCATCTGTCACCTCCCGGCATTTGTCACCTCCGGCATCTGCCACCTCCGGCATCTATCACCTCCCGGCATCTGTCACCTCCCGGCATTTGTCACCTCCCGGCATCTGTCACCTCATCTATCACCCCGGCATCTGTCACCTCCCCACCTCCTGGCATCTGCCACCTCCCGGCATCTTTCACCTCCCGGCATCTGTCACCTCCCGGCATCTGTCATCTCCCGGCATCTGTCACCTCCCGGCATCTGCCACCTCCTGGCATCTGTCACCTCCCGGCATCTGTCATCTCCCGGCATCTGCCACCTCCCGGCATCTGCCACCTCCCGGCATCTGCCACCTCCCGGCATCTGCCACCTCCCGGCATCTGCCACCTCCTGGCATCTGTCATCTCCCGGCATCTGTCACCTCCCGGCATCTGTCATCTCCCGGCATCTGCCATCTCCCGGCATCTGTCACCTCCCGGCATCTGTCACCTTCCCGGCATCTGTCACCTCCCGGAGTTCAAGTGGGCTCAATATTTCTGTGCATTGCTTTAGGCAGAGTCAGCAATCCACTTTGAGGGTGCCCTGCTTGAAGCTGGAGTGGGCGGTCTCGTCTGTGGTTTGCAGGCCATGTTGGACTCCTCAGTGTACCACGAGGCACTGGATATATACTGCAAGGGCAAGCAGATGGACGCTGCTGTCGATCTCCTTCAGGTTTGAGCCCCTTTGGCGTGCATTCCGCGAGCCACGTGGCGAGTGTTGAATCGACAATTTGCCTCCATGCCACATGTCGCGCCACCGGCCTCCAGTTGTGACCAGAGGTAGCGAGTGCCCAGGTACGTAAGCACGGGGGCAAAGATACTCCGTCTGCACGAGCCGGGGCAACACTGGCAACAAACTCCCGTGGGGGGGCAAACAGGGGAGCTAGGGGCAGAGAAGTCCTTTGGGGGCAAACAGGGAGCTAGGGGCAGAGAAGTCTCCGGGGGTTGGAGACGGGGGTGAAGAGGTAGGAATGTCCCGTGGAGGCATATGGGATGACAGGGACAGAGAAGTGTCATGGGTAAGTCCCCGGGGAGACCGGGGCAGGGCGGTCCCATGGAGGGGCACAGTCTTTGGCGATATTTGGCTTTTAATACGGGGGAGGGTTTTTGTTTTGCAGGAGATAGAGGACCAGGGCTTGGTGGATGCCAAAGCATACAACTATATCATCCGGGGCCTCGGCCGAGTCGGTAAGTGGCAGGAGGCGGGGGCGATGCTGGAGCGGATGCAAACACGGGGAGTGGCGCCCACCGAGCACATCTACCTCTCTCTATTCCATGCATACGAGTTCAACAACCAGTGGGAGCTGGCCCTGGAGTTGTCCCCTGCGCTGCTGGCAGTGGGCGGCGACGGAGGAAACAGGGGCTTCGCCGCTGTGGCAAACGGGCACGCGAAGAGAAGAGAGTGGGACAAAATGACTTCTGTTCTGCAAAACATGCGTGCTCAAGGTAATCCGCGACGCCTCCCCCTTGCCGCCTCCTACGCGATTGGGTCCACCAAGCATTCAGAGCGAACTGCCTGCGTGCATGCTTCCAACTGCAGGTGTACACGTGGTTCCAATGGGAGACGGTGCTTTCTACTCAGGATATTCCTGGCTAAAGTGCTGAATGTCGAGGGCCACGGTGTGACTCTAAAGCAGTGGTATACGGGCGAGATACCCTGAATTTAGACTTGGAAGCTCTGCGTTCGAGAGACCTGTGGGGTAGGTCATATCTGCGTTCCGCCGGGTCTCTGGACGCAGATTGCGGACGTGGCCTTATCAGTTCGCACACCTTAGACGTCCCAAACCCGCAAGCACGCACTCAAATGGCCTCTGTGATGTTCTGCGATGCTCTGTGATGTTCTGCGATGCTCTGCGATGCTCTGCGATGATCTGCGATGCTCTGCGATGTTCTGTGATGCTC
>LGRX02008753.1:26181-40096 GCA_001247695.2 Cymbomonas tetramitiformis
GATGTTCTGCGATGCTCTGCGATGCTCTGCGATGTTCTGCGATGCTCTGCGATGCTCTGCGATGTTCTGCGATGCTCTGCGATGCTCTGCGATGCTCTGTGATGTTCTGCAGCGACCCTCATTTGTGCCCACCCTCCTCATCGGTGGTGAGCGCAGTGTCTAGGTTCTCCTCACACAATCAGTTTCCTATTGTTCTGCGCAGACTGCTGCTGTCTGTTGGCCGTGTGGCTGCCGCACAGTGGAGAGCACAGGCCGGAAGTGAACCTCCACAGACTCGCCCACGTCAGGGGGCTGCTGGGCGGGACCTCGCTCGAGACTTACACTGGTATTCACTTATCGGAACCCCTGGACCTGCTCGCAGCGGAAAGGGAATCCCTCCAGGGGCGCTGCTCAAATCTCCCCTCAGGGCGTCCAAGCCGACTGCAGCGGACCATCCCTGCCAGTGTGCAGCGCATCACCGAACCAGTGCACAAGTTGTTGTCGCAATCATAAGAGCGGCCTTGTCAGCGTGCCTGCAGGTCCCTCGACGTCCCAGAGGGCCGAGCAGGGAGACTCACGCCCTTCCTGCCCGCCACCTCGGTCGCATTGTGTGACTTCCTGGGGCGGACCCCTCGAGGATTCGGCGAGCAGCGGGGTTTGGAGCGGGGTGAGGCGCAGCGGTCACTCCCGACTTTATCACGTATGGTGCGCTGGCGGTGACGTGCTCAAAACAAAAGCAGCCGCAGATGTTGGCGGAGCTCCTGGAGGAGATGCGGCGCGACGGCATGGACGCAGATGGGTACGCCAAAGTGCTCCAGGATCTCGGGCAGCGCGGCCGCTGGAGCGACCTTATGCAGGCTTTTGAGTGGGTTCGTGGAGAAGCAGGATGCCAAGGTGCTGCTGGCACGCTCTGTCCCTCCCACCCCTGCCGTTTGATGTGCACTCCATGGGGGGGGCCTTTGAGCTCTTGCAACCTGCTGTATCCGCCTGTCCAAGCATGGCATTGGCCCTCGCTGCCGCCCGGGAAGGCCGAAGAACGCCGCAACACAGAAATATCTGGGGACTTAATCTCCGAGCAGCACTGCTTACCTGCGTCGCCAAAGCCAATCGCCTGTTTTCTTTGTTTGTGAGATCTAAGGGTCCGCTGTTCTTTACACCTGTCACACCTGTCCTTGTGTGTTCATAATTTGATCCAGGGGACCCCCTGTGTCTTGCGAATTTGCTCCAAGGGAGTCCCTGTGTGATCAAATGTAATCTACGGGACTCCCTTCGTCTTCAAAGTTTCAGCTAGGGACACCTCGTTTTGAAGGGTGGTCTGCATCTCCAGTCAACTCGCACGAGTGTGTGCGCCGGCGCACCAATCCCGTCCACCGGCGCCATGTCAGCGCCAGAGCCAACCACTCAAAAAGCGTCATTCTGCTGAAGGGTGACAGGGCGGGGTGCCATGTGACCAGTGAACGCCTTTCATTACAGTGCGGCAATAAGCGGTTTGGCAAAGGCAAAGAAGGCAAACAAGGCCCTGCAGCTATTGGATGACATGAAGGAACAAGGCGTCCCCTTGGACGTGGTGACCTACACGGCGCTGATGAAAACGTGCAGCAAGGTGCCACACTGCCGCGAGTGCCGGGTACTATGCACCGTTGAGCGGAGACATGATCCAAGGGGCAGGGAGAGAGTGCTGAATGCAGGAGAGGGTACTAGGGGCAGGGGAGAGGGCGCTGAATGCAGGAGACACCACCGAAAACACGACGGCACTTGGATGGTGAAACTTGGAGAGTCGACGTGTTTTAAGCTTCTTGGGGTGTAAACCCTGCTGGGGGGTCAGATTTGAGGATGGGGTCGGGAGGGCCTGGGCAGAGCGGCAAGGCGGAGAAGGTGCTCGAGCTGTTTGATGAGATGTGCTCCGCGGGCCTTGAGCCCAACACAGTCGCGTACACCGTGTTGGTGACTGCCGTGGCAGAGACGCAGCACTGGCGCCGCGCCCTGGAGGCTCTCGCAGCCATGCGGGCCCGAGGCGCGCCCCTCGCCTCCCCCGTGCCGCGAGGCATCATCAACGGTCGATCCCCGTGCCGTGACGCATCATCAACGTTCCTGGTCGATTCACTCTTGTGGAGATCGCCTCGAGGCGGTGGCTACATCTTCCTTGGAACTTTGGTGTACCCGAGGTGGAGCAACAATTATAAGAAACGCCGTATTGGGGTAAATAGAAACACGCGGCGTATTGGGGTAAATAAAAGTACGCGCTACCTTGATTTGGATTGGATTGTTTCCTCCTAGATCTGGCCAGGAAAAGTAGGGGGCTTGCTCCTCAGCTGTCAGCCTTGCTGCTTGCGGCTCCCCCCGGGATGTATCCGCACGCGTCATCAACCATTGTATATCATATCTAGCGATATCTACATCTATATATCCATATCTATCTACATCTATATATCTATATCTATCTATATCTATCTATATTTATCTATTTCATTGCGCAGATGAGTCTCGCAAGCCTATGCACCGCGTCTCAAAAGTTCACAATACCATTCACTAAGCAGTATGCAGCGCCCGAGAAATGCCTCAACTGTTGTATCAAAAGATGCATTATTCGTCTGAAGAAGGCGTTTTCTCGCCTCTAGCGCATCCTCTTAGTAAGGTCGGGGGGTTAGGCCCAGCTTGCATGCGTGTCTCATGCATGCGGCGAATCCTTGTAATAAAGGGCGCTTTGTGGGCTTCGCGTGGGCATACCGGTTATCCATGCGCCAGTCATCCATCCAAGTGGTTCACACAAAAGAACATCGGAGATCTCCGGAGGTCATCCGTGCATGACTCGAGCACTGCAGATCTCAGATTTTGGGCATTTCTAAATTTGGGTGAGCCTACAGACACAGCTGCGCTTGTCAACCTAATACCCCTTGGGGAAGGGGCTATTAAGCTGATGAGGGCAGGAAGGCGATGAGGAAAGGCAAGGAGTGGGTGATTCGGGATGACAGGATTGAGACCGAGTTTGTACTGTTACTCGGCGTTCATCCGCACCCTGGGGCTGGCGGGAGAATGGCAGCAGGCTCTCGACCTCTTTCAGGAGATGAAGGTGCATGCGGCCTTCCCATTGGCCGGGCGCGCAGCCTGCTGCTTGTCGATGGGTGCTCACGGGGAATCATGCTCGGGGCCTCTCCGGGATCAGTGGGCAGCTTTTTACGCGCCTGTGCCTCACGGAGGAATGGGTAGCCTTGTCCAAGGGTGCATGGAGTGGGTGGGGGACAACCCAAATCTCATCACCACCCGGGAGCCATCAGAGCGTGTGAAACAGCTGCACGTTTGCTGGTGGGGTGCTGAGCAGGATGCCAGAATCGCAGCAGATGCCACCTTATATAACACACTGATCAGGTAGGCGGGCTCCCGGCGCACGCTGGGAATAGCTGTGGAGAGCTGTGGCCAGTGCCTACCTGTCAGTGCGATGGGGTCCTGCAGACAGCTTGCCCGGGCATCCCAACGTGCGCTGTGGGATGGAAGGCAACATGCGGGATGTGCTGGGCTATCTGACTCACATGCACGCAGAGACCCAAGAGATTGCCCCTGATCAAGACGCACGATCAAACTTTGTCGCAGAAGTTAGAACTTTGTAAATTTGTGATTTTCCCCGGCGGCGGCCAGCACAGGTTGCCCGCCACACCAGCGTTCATGTAGCTTTGTTGTCTGAAAATATTTGCAAGATCAAGAAGGACCCAGTTGCAACCGTCAAGCACTTCCAGGATGCTTTATGGCTGCTCCACCTCAGCAGAATTACCTGTTCAGCAATTTATGTCTGAAAGCATAGTATGTGTATTGTCCGGCACGCGGGCAAGCTAGGAAGGCAACGCAGGTTGAGATACACAAATTTGCACTTTACAAGTAGGAAACCAATTGGCGGAGGTTTGGCAGATTCGTAGACTCTGCCAAAGGAGGCCTGGATGGAGTCACGGGGCTGCACGATCTAGATCTGGGTGAGGTTGAACTAACCCAAGCAAATAGATTCTTGTGATGATACGCAGCCTTCGCCCTCTGCGGGGGGTCGCAGCCGTTGATGAACCTTGCCTGTGCAAACCACGGCAAGTTCAATATCAAAACAACACAAATCAACGGCAGCCGCAACACGATTGGCGTTGAAAAGTTGCCGTGGTTTGCACAGGCAAGGTTCACTAACGGCTGCGACTCCCGGGAGAAGGCGGCACAGCCTGACAAGGAACAGCTTTGATGTCATACTAAGGGTGCCTAATGTGATCATATACCAACTCACCAGGCTATGAGATCCACCGTAAAATGCTGGCGGGGTGGATTTCGGGGATTCGTGGGGTTGGGAGGGTTTTGGTGCCTCAGCGTGCTGGAGAAAAATGGTCAGTGGGACAGTGCTATGGCAGTGCACCGGTGAGTGGCTGACTTCCAGGTTTAAGCATTGGTGATGCAATCTTACCTGCGCCAACCGCTTCAAACTTGCGCTCGCTGTCTGCATTTGCCCATGCACAGCTATTTCGAGGTAGCGCCTTGCTCAGCTGGCCTGACTCCGAGCTGACGTCACTCTGAACTGGGCGGACGCTGAGGCGACCTCTTGTGCCGAGCCGGTTGCAGCGGACCCAATGTGCAGGAGCGGCGGGTCGGAAGCTTCTCGCAGTGGCAAGGGGAGTGGTTCCCTGTAGCGCGATGTGCCACGTGGCATCTCAAGGGGTGGTTGGGCGTTGTGCGGAGGCAGGGAGGTGAACACTTTGGGAAGCGGAAAGCACGGCTCACACACTCCGCTGCAGTGAAGGTGCCCATCCCTGGCCTTCTGCGGCCTTCTGTGGGACACGACTGCCCAGTGCCGGCCCAGTGGCTGCTTTGAGGTGGCGGATGTGGCAGCTCCCAGGCGAGTGCCCCGGGCTGCGTGAACCAGCAGCGCCAGTACCAACGGTCTTCGCTTCCCGGAAAATATAATGATTACTGAAATCATTAATGACTGACATGCGTCGAGCGAAGCTGTTCACTGGGCGCATGTAGCGCTCCCAGAAATGAACCCAGGAGTGAGCCCGGTGGGGAGGCGGCGGGTGCGGAGGAGGGGAGGGGGTGTGGTATGTGCTGGGACTCGGAAGGCGTTCGTCGCGGAAAAGAAGGTGCATTTCTCCGCATGGCCACGAGGCGCCCCTTTCCCATGACCTGCAGGGCATGCAGGCCCACCCCACTCTTTTGCATCTCGAGTCTTGAGACACATTCTTCCCGATGCGGGTGACCAATTGCTCTGGTTCATGCGACTCCCCGGCCCCCCTTCTTACGACATGGACACAGGAGGGAACACATGGGTGAAATCAATGGCCTGGGGGCGGCCTGAGGGAACATATAGTGAAATCAATGGCCTGGAGGCGGCTTGAGGGAGCACATGGTGAAATCAATGGCCTAGGAGCGGCCTGAGAGAGCACATGGTGAAATCAATGGCCTGGGGGCGGCCTGAGGGAATACATGGTGAAATCAACGGCTGTTCCATAGAGTGGGGGAAGGGGCGGGATTGTGAGAGACTGCCGTGCAGCTGGAGCCGGCTTGGGAACTGTTTGATGAGATGAAGGGAAAGGAGGGCACGGGCCTGGAGAGCTCGGCGGGGGCAAGCCTCGTCACCGCCTGCATCCAGAAGGGCAAGATCGAGGAGGTGCGCAACCCCTGCTCGCCCCCTCCTCCTGGGGGGCAAATCTCTGCGCCAGCCCCGTATTCCCTTGTTCCCGAATCGGGCCTCCCTATTGGACAACAGAAGTGGCGCCCCTTTGATTTCTTTGGTACGGAATGAACGAAAGTATCATGAGAGATAATTGGGAGTCATCAGTACTTTTGCACAGCCGGTGATGAGCGATGCGTCATCGGTTTGCGCTTTTGCACAGCCGGTAGGGGCGCTCGTCACAGGTGGTGTGACCAGTGGTTGGGAGGGTTCTGCGAGGCGTCGCTTGCAGGCGCTGGAAGTGTACATAGAAATGAAGGTGCTAGCCGTGGAGCGGTCCGCATCTACATGCAGGTATGCCGTGGATGCATCGAGCGGGCTAGGAGGGGGAGGGGGGGGTAGCGCTGTTGTGGAATGACGGTCCACGAGGTGAAGAGATGCGAGGCACTGCGAGCGTAAGGGAGTTGAGAATGGGTGCGCCTGAGGGCCGGTAGGGGGGGAGCTCGGGGTGCTGCGCTGCAGCGAGCTACTGGCGGCATGCTGCAAGGCGAGACTGTGGCAGCAAGCACTGGCCGTGATGCAGGACATGCGCAAGGCGGGTGCACCTGCCAGTGCATCACAGTGCAAGAAGGTCATCACTGCCTGTGCGAGGGAGAACCAAAAGGTGGGGAGGCCTCGCGCTTATTCAACATTTCCATCGTTTGCAGCCTCCTCCACCAGCCAATCACCCTTCTCCACAGCAAGCCAAGGGTGTGATCGTCACCGTTCATTGTTGCCGACAAGCCCTATCTCGTTGGCATCGCGCCCCTTTCGGCACTCTCGCGTTGGGCATGACACACAGAGGCGCAGCCAATGGGTGGCCGCGCGGTCTGGGCTGACTGAGAAAGATGGGCGAGCAAACTCGACAAGGGGGGGTCATTTCGAAGGTAGGCTGAGATGTGCCAGTATGCAGTGTATGACTTTGTATAACCATGTACCTGCATACACCTGTACCAGAGTAAACGGGTCGATAAATGCTGGCACACGACGGGTCACCCCGACAGCGTCATTGGGAACACGGCGGCATCTTTAGGCGGCGGCAGACATCGCTGACGTGATCTTGTGTATGGCATCTGCCTCCCTGGCCGTTGATCTTGTGTATGGCATCTGCCTCCCTGGCCGTTGATCTTGTGTATGGCATCTGCCTCCCTGGCCGTTGATTTTATGTATGACATCTGCCTCCCTGGCCGTTGATCGTATGTATGGCATCTGCCTCCCTGGCCGTTGATCGTGTGTATGGCATCTGCCTCCCTGGCCGTTGGGGGGTCTAAACTGGTAGGCGCATCATTACCGGCAGGGTGCACCACATCGTAGATGATGAGCATGGTGTGCTGCACGGCTGTGGTAAAATTGATGTATGCACGCACCAACTCTGTGAACTATGAAACATCCAAACCCAAGCTCTTTACAAAGACAGACCTGGGAAAGTTACTCAATCAACTCAATCAATAATCAAAACGCAGTTGTGATTGGCGCACGTGCAAGTCACGATATGCCACGTCATATATCACTCAGAGTTAGATGAGCGAAGCGAAGAAAGAATTCGGAAAACGAAATATAGAACCGACAGCGACATGACGCTGACGCGACGCGGCGCGACGTCTCATCGTATAAAACAAAAACGAATCTTCAGCCTCGAACGTGGCGAAAGTCTGGAGAGTGTCATCGTAAACGAATCATCATCGTCAATCTGGCATGCATGTTTGCATGACGACTTATGCATGACAACACGATCGATGACGGCCTAGCGGAGATCTTGAGATCGGCAATGCTAGTATTCGCACAAAAGGCAACCCTTAGGTCGCCAATGCATATGGGAGGGGGAAGGGGGTGCAAAAAGGCGACATTTGCTCTCGAAGTGTACGAAGAGATGAAGCATGGTGGCATCATGGCGGACCGGGTATGTCTCCACCCGTGATGTGGCCCTTCTCGTGCATCTCACTGTCTCAGAAGGGCGGCCAGGCCAGGCGGAGCCCTGCACGGAGTAGTTCGTCCTACGAAGCTCACTCACAGGGGCCGCAGCTCAGTCGCAGCCCTACTAGATAGAGCGCTGCCTCCTGGCTGCAGACATGCTGGTGCTACACTGGACATTAATCACGAGGACGGGGGTTCGGGATAGATTGGATTGGATGGAGGGGTTGAGCGCATCCGTCACCGTTCGTGAAGGGGGGTCTGGGGGTAGCAAATCTGGAGGTAATGCGTCACCTACCGTGGGGGCTGCCCGGAATGGCCTTGAGGGTGCAGGTAACCTTTCAAACGTTGATCAACCTCTGCTTCTCGGCCTCCAAGTACCAGCAGGTGCTGCGGGTATACAATGACATGCTGGTGGCGGCATGCCAGCCAGACTCGCGGGCCTACGACACGGTTCTGTCAGCCTGCGTGAAGCTCAAGGTGCGCCCCCTGCCCCGGCCACCGCGGCGCGCTTCCTGAGGTAGGGAGGGCAGAGCAGAGCCCGCTTGCGGAGAAACGGCATGTGGCGATGAGGGAGTGGGAGCAGAACACCACAAAAGCGGAGCAGGTGTTTGTCGCCATGAAGGAGCGAGGCAGACGTCCAAGCAAGCACACCTACGGTGATCCGACCCCGACCATCCGCAAGTTCCTATGCGGCCACTGTTCTGCGTTCTTGGGACTGGAGGTTACCTCGAGGGGGGGGTGGGAGGGTAAGAGATTGATGTATAACAGCAAATGAGAGCAAGTTTGGCATGGGGATCACGAGGGGAGGGTCTGTAGGTATAATCCTGCAACTTTACAGCAGCGTGGGATCGTGGCGAGTTATCCGGAAGGTGAGGCGAGCTCTCAAGAAGCCCCCCCCCTGCGTGTCTGTGTGTTCTGCCAGATGCGTGGAAGGTCGTCGGATGACACCAGAAACGGCTTGACGCCCTCATCCTCTCTCCCCAGGCTGCCCATTACACTTCCTCTAATGCTTCGCCACCCCCCTGGTGGCCACATAGCTGCTCTTTGCCCTCGCCCTGCTGAGTTTCGGCGCGTGAGTTTCGGCGTGGCGCGTGCGAGCTGCCTCCAGACAGATACTAGGTGAGCGGCTCCGGGACTCGTCACCGAGGTGGATCTTGGGCTGTAGAGGGATGTCACAAAAGTGGTGGGGGGGCTGGGCTGGATGGAGGAAAGCGCAGCTTCTCGACGAGATGCGCACAAATGCCGTACCCATCAACGCGCGCGCCTACAACGCGCTGATCCAAGCGTACGGCCGCTCTGGGGATTGGCAGCAGGCGCTCGCAGTGAGCCAGGTTGTCCTCCGCCTTCCAGCCCGATGCCAGACCCTCGTTTACATCAGTGCGCCGCTGCCATCAGGGCGGCACACTGCTCAGAAGGTGCATCTTATGAAGCTGGACAAGGCCACGTGGATCTAATGGATTGGTGATTGGGGAGGGGGGGGGTCTGTGCTTCAGGAGATGGCTGCGGCAGGGTGTCCCCCAACTAGCTTCACATATACGAGCATGGTGACTGCGTGTGCAAAGGCTGGTGAATGGGACCCAGCTCTGGAGGTGTTCAAGGGTGTGCAGGCCAGGGGAGAGGTCCCCTCCACCATGCTTTGTAACAGCCTCATCGCTGCCTTCGACAAGGTAACCCCCTGCCATCCAGAGGTGGCGGATGGTGGCGGCCCTCCGAACCCCGGGCAGCATCCCCGGGCATGCGTGTATGCGCCATATCCGCCCTGCCAGCCTAACAAGGGTGCGCCCCGAAGACGAGCAGTCACGCGCCGTGCGAGAGCAAGATGCTTGCACATTTTATGTCTGCAGATGGTGAAGCGCCTTGCCCATCACAACAGAATCAGCATGTGGATGACATCCAGCCAGTGTGGAATGAGATGGAGATTCGCGTGATGGTGTTTTCAAACAATGAATGGCTTTTGCCGGAACCTTCGAGGAACGCCGCTGTCATTCGATATCTGAGACGTGCTGCCACTGTTCTATACTGTTAGGCATGCCGCACCCTCACCCCAGAATGTGAGGGGCGAGGAGATGAGGTATGAACGATGGCGTGTGGGGTGCATGGCGAGGTGCAGGGGAAGCAGTGGGAGCTGGCAGTGTCAGCTCTGGAGGACATGTGGGAGGGTGGTTTCGAGCCCGACACTATCTCATATAACTCAGCCATCAGTGCATGTGCTCGCTGCGCGTGAGGCCCTAAACCCCCTCATTGCGGGCCTCACACTCCATCCATGCGGGCCTCGCACTCCCCCCATGCGGGCCTCGCACTCCCCCCATGCGGGCCTCACACTCCCCCCATGCGGGCCTCGCACTCCATCCATGCGGGCCTCGCTCTCCCCATGCGGCCCTCGCACTCCCCATGCGGTCCTCGCACTCCACCCATGCGGGCCTCGCTCCCCCCATGCGGGCCTCGCACTCCCCCATGCGGCCCTCGCACCCCCATGCGGGCCTCGCACCCCCCCCATGCGGGCCTCACACCCCTCAGTTCTTCAGCTCTTCCTGTAACCTTGGGTGCACGGCAGCTCTGGGCATCTGCAATTCTGCCCGTCCATTGGTTGCTGGCATTCCTCTCCCCACTCATGCCACAGGTGTTTCTCAAGCGGAAAGCGAGCGGCAGACACGAGGAGGTACATGGAGGTTGTAGGGCCGTGGAACAGCGGGAGGTGCGAGCTCTCGGGCCGGCGGTTGCTGCGCCCCGCAGGCAGCACGAGAAGGCGGTAGAGCTTCTGGCGGAGATGCGCGAGCGAGGCATGCAACCGAACACCATCACCTATACCACTTGCATCTCAGCTTGTGAGAAGGTCCGTTGGTCTGCGCCTTGCTCCACCTCACTGCCAACATGAACCACCACCGGTGCTAGGATCAGACGCTGCCGAAGGGGTGGAGCACGCAGCACGGGGGTTCGCAGTCCAGGAGCCGCAGCGGGCATGTGGTGTGCTCCCCTAGGAGTCCAGGCGCACAGGTGCAGCACGTGTTACTTGTCCAGGGTGGTGACCAAGGAAGTGGCATGCCACTTGATGGGTCATGCCACGAGATGCCCTTGCATGATCAATCGCCGAAATGTTCTTTGGAGTGCTGTCATCAGTGAGTGCCCCCAGTCACGGGGCTGCAGCTATGTCACATAAGCTGGATGAGATAAAGATAAAGCAAAGGTTATTCAAATTTTCCTGGTGATATTGCAAGAGCATGTTTTGCAACACGAGATATTGTTTCGCATCTTTGACTGGATGATCAATTCAATCCATTCTTCTGTGTATTTATGCCGGTCGATTTCACTGAATGGTTTTTGCCTGATGAAACACCAAGCTAGGGCTGTTTCACATCAGAATGTGGGATGATGGCTCTAATCTGAATAATCGCAGATCGATTTTTGTGCGTTCGCCAATCAGGACAGATATGAATGGTTTCCCTCTCGACTGAGACAGATTGTGGGCTATTACCATACTTCCTAGAAAGCAATTCTGCATGACCTCCCTGCATAGGCGGGTGCTGACAACTTGGGGTGAAAACAACGCGTGACATTGGGTGAGTGGGCGGGAGGGGAGGCCTGGTTGCCAGAGAGGCGAGTGGGAGCAGGCCACGATGCTGATGGATGAGATGAAGGTGTCATGACCGCGACGCGTAACCCGTGCATGCCGAGTTCCGGTCATCGGCAGCGCGCAACCCGTGCATTGGTCCCATATCTTGCGCCCGGCCTCTGCCCCCATCCAGCACACTTCAAACCGGCATGATGACTTCACCTCCTGCAGGCCGCCGTGCCTCGAAGGTTCCTTGCAGATGCCTGCAGGAAGGGGTGGAGAGGAGACTGAGCCTGTGGTTTGCATAGCGCGCTCTGCAAGTTGCTGCAGTGACTACAGCGCTCACACCGCCACCAACCACCAGACACCGGATGACTCAGGCAGTAGGAGTGGTGGACATGGGGGGGGCGAGCAAGCAGGAGGCCAAGGTACGGGGCAACACACAGACCTACAACATGATGCTCAGCGCTTGCGGCAAGGCAAAGCAGTGGGAGCGCGCTCGAAGCTTCTTTGAGGCCATGCCCCAGCAGGGGGTACCCCGTGACATCATCACGTACTGCTGCATGCTCAATGCTTTCCTCCAGGGCGAGCAGCCGAAGCTTGCCGAGAAGGTGGGTCGTGTGCCACCCGCTGCTCGCTGCTGGCGCCCCGCAGGTCACCGCTCGAGCATGATCGTCCGCTGAAATACCTTTTGCAAGTCACTGCTCGAGCATGACTGTCCTCCGAGCTGCCCCTCGTACCCGCCCTTCTCTCATCGCCTGGCCCCCCTTCGGTCACTGTGCGGGGAGCGGGTGGGGAGTGCCAGGTTTATGAGGAAGTGACGGCTGGCACCACCGGAGATGGCATCCACGTGGCACCCAATGCGCAGTTCTTCAACAGTGCGGTGGATCTCTTTTGCAGCCAGGGCTGCTATCGCCGGTGCGGCCCAACGCACTTCGTGCTGCCAGGTGGCAAATGTTGATTGGGATGACAGTCAGTGCCAGGATACACTTCGACAGGAGGGTGCTGGCGGGGTGAGGGGCGATGGAGGCGTGAGTGGTGCTGACAGGGGGGTAGCAGTGCTGGAGGAAATGAAGCATCGAGGAGTCGAACCGGACCACATCACGTACACATCGCTGATCAAAGGGTGTCTGAGGGAGGTCCAAGAGAGCAAAGGCGGCCGCGCCACCACAGAGACAAAGGTGCCCTTCCTGTCATCCCCCTGCCTCCGCCCGCCGCCCTCTGCCAGCGGTCCGCGCCCGCTGCCCTCTGCAAATACTCTGGCAGGGGCGGGCTGGGGTCCGACCCCCTGTTCGGCCCTCACTTTCTCTATCCAGCCGCCTGCAGTTGAGGAGGGCGATGGGCTCCCAACCCCATCTTCAGCTCTTTCTCTCGCTCTCGCTCTCTCTCAAGCAGCCTGCAGGTCAGCGAAGCTAAGGTCTCACACACCTGCTCTCCTATAGGAGGAGGCAGTGCGATTTGCCTATCATATGGGAGTAGCAGCATCTGACTTAGTCCGGCGAACTCTCTCTCTCTCTCTCGCTCGCTCTCATGCGACACGGGCTTGGTGTCCACAACAAGCTTTCTAGTGCACGCCTGATGAGTGCGCTATGAAATGCCTCGAGGGGTGGAGGGGGGAAGCTGCACGCAGGCGATTGGCCACAAGGCGTTGAGGCTGTTTCACGAGATGAAAGCGAAGGGGCTGCGGCCCACTTCACTGACATATACGAGCATTATTGCAGTGTGCAGCAAGACTTGCCTGTGCACCTCGTCGAAGGAGGTACACCTCTCCAAAGTGTAGTGATTCAATGTTATCCGCGTCATCATCTTTGCACCAGTCCCGCGGATGTTTGGGCGACGTCGATATCATTTTGGCTGCGGCCGATTCTATGAATCCGCCGTCAAACTGGTTCGGACATTCAGAACTGTCGGTGCCGTTTAAAAGGTGGCCCAACAGTAACTGTCTGCGGTATTCATCGAAAAACCGCGCAAACCAAATACATTACATAGCGAAAGATGCCGGACGGAAGTTTGACTGCTGATACATTTGCATGTCCACACACGTGCGCAGCCTCCGGGCACGGGCTCGGTCACCCTTTACCTTCCAAGATGCATGGTACATGTTTGCCACGTCACCTTGCACCCAGGTCGACGTCCAATTATGGCTTCTAAGCCACCGCCTCGCACCTGCAGTCGCCCTTGCGGTGCCTGAGTTAGTGAGGGTGGGGTGAGGAGGGAGCATCACTGAGTTTTTTAATGAGGGGGGGTGCGTAGGGTGCCTGACCTAGTCTATTAGGGAAGGGGGTGAGGAGGGTGGGGGGGCATGGAGGGATGGATTGGAGGACGTGGTGCCAGTTGTGGGAGGAAGTTTGCTCAGCGGAATCAGGGGTGGAAAGGAATATCTTTTTGTACAACGCAAGCCTCGCAGCTTGTGAGCGGTGCGATGAGTGGGAGCGGTGCGCTCCCAGTGTGGACGTCACGGCGTATGCTGCCCCCCTTGTGAGCCTCCCGGGCATGGCGGAGCCTTGCCACGTTTGCGGTCTGCCCTTGCGCCGATCAGATCTCCAAGGAAACTGGTCCAAAGATGCTGGAATGGTCCTTCGGTGCTCATGGCGAAGGGCGCCGCACGGCTCGACCTGGCGGCTGCTTGGGGGTGCTGACCTTGGTGCGTGGCGGTTGCAGGGCACTTGACCTTTTAATCGAGATGAAGACCTCGGCCGTCATTCCAGATGACATCTCTCTGAGGTAGCCGGCATTGCATCCCTCGCTTTTGCGTCATTCCAGATGACATCTCTCTGAGGTAGCCGGCATTGCACCCCTCG
>LGRX02008754.1:0-11722 GCA_001247695.2 Cymbomonas tetramitiformis
GTCGAGGACATGTTGCGATCGTTCGTGGGCGCCAATCCGGATGACTGGGACCTCTACATGACAAATGTGGAGTTTGCTATCAACGACTCGCGCAGTGACGTCACAGGATTCACTCCCTTTGAGCTATGCTACGGGGTGTCTCCGATGTCTCAGCTGGACCTGTTCCTGGAAGCTGCGACTCTCCCTAACTCTGCGCGACGAAAAGGGGGGGTGGGTACCGCCCATGAGATGGCTGTGAAGTTTTCGTCGCAGTTGCGGGACGCGCGTGGCCGCCTTGAGTTGGCTCAGCAGCGCCAGCGGGAGCAGTTCGACCGGCGTCACAAGCAGCATAGGTACGCAGTGGGGGATCTGGTATGGATCGAGGCTCGTCACCTGACGGAGAAAGTGATGGACCGTGCGCTGTGCCGGAAGCTCGGCAAGCGTTGGCACGGACCTGTAACTGTCGTGGAGTGCTTCTACAGCGATTTGCAGGCGGAGCTGGCGGAGGCGGACCGCGGGCACCGGTGGCTTATCGGTTGGCTCTACCACCGCATTGGCGCATTCACGACGTGTTTGCACAGCACCGCCTGAAGCCATACGTTTCCGGCATGGATGAGTTTGCATCTCGAGCACAACTGCCTGTACCTGACCCGGTAATGGTAGATGGGCAAACGGAAGCTCACGTGGACAAAATTCTGGCGTATCGTGTACGCATGGTCAAGGGTAAATCAGTGGAGGAATGGAAGGTACGCTGGACGGGCTACTCGGCAGCTCACGACCAGTGGCGCTCCAGAGACAAGATGGACAGAGGCGGGGAGAATCAGCAGCTCAAGGAGTTCGAGGCACGGCGGTTGGGCATGCAGGCGGACATGCTGAAGTCCGTCGAGCATGGCCGACGTCAACGTCAGCAGCGACAGCCCGTTCACCTTGGTGTCACTTTATCCCAACTAATGGAACATCAATGTGACGTCCCAGAAGTGGATTCTCCACCGGAAGACTTCTGTCTGCCGTGGGAGCGGGTGGAAATCTTGGAGAACGGAGAGCTAGTGGTGATCACCGACCTTGAAGAGCGAAAGACCCGGCCAGTGAGAATCTTGGTGTTGTTCAGCGGGACCGGATCGGTGGAAAGAGAGTTTGCAAAGTGCTTTCCGTCTGCCTCGGTGGTTACACTCGACAACGACCCACGATGGCAACCCGACCATCTCGCATCAATGGAGGACTGGGACCCCACTCAGTACCCACCGGGATTCTTTGATGTCATCTGGGCCAGCCCTCCATGTACCCAGTACAGTCAGGCGCGCACTACGGGGGGACCTCCTGATCTGGAAGGAGCAGACAAGAGTGTGAAATGCACCCTGGATGCTATTGAGTACTTGAAGCCCAAGCACTGGTTTCTTGAAAATCCTGAAGGAAGATACCCGAATGCGCTGCGGTTGCGGTCAGTGGTTCGTGAACTGCCACAGCCTCTTTTTTGCACCTACTGTAAGTATGGGGAGCGATATCGTAAACCGACGTGTATCTGGACTAGCTCACCTCCACCAACGCCATTGCTGGATTGCACCTCGCGGACACCTTGCGCATGCAAATGGGCCACCGGAGGGCACCCTGAAACTGCTCAGCTTGGACCATCGTCTTCACAGCAACCAGGAGCGCGAGATGCTCACGCCGTGTACCCAGTACCGGCTCCGCTGTTGCGTCATCTCTTCCACCATCTTCAGTTCGGGGAGTTTGATACCTGACGACACCGGGAGCGGCATCGGGAGATAGGCCGCTCTTGAGGGGGGAGGAGTTGTACCGGGAGGCACGGACAGCTCAGGGCAGGGTAGAAGTCTTACCGTGGCGGGCCGGCCCGGGGCCGCAGAAGCTCGCTCCGGGCCGAAACCGGGCCGAAGGGGCTTTCGCCCCCGGGCCGCACAAAAATATGAGCCGGCCAAACTTCGGCCAAAAATATAGGCATTTTATGCCACTTTTTATCAAACCCCCATACTTAATTTCAAAATTTCGCGCCTGCGGCGGGCATTGTTCTTCTTTGACCGTTTTGGCCGAAAGCGGGCCAGCGGAAATATACTTTACGGGCCGTAAAGAATTTTGGAAGACTTCTACCCTGGCTCAGGGCTATGCCCCAAGGCGTATGCCCCATGGGTATGCCCCGAGGCGTATGCCCCATGGGTATGCCCCGAGGCGTATGCCCCAAGGGTATGCCCCGAGGCGTATGCCCCATGGGTATGCCCCGAGGCGTATGCCCCATGGGTATGCCCCGAGGCGTATGCCCCATGGGTATGCCCCGAGGCGTATGCCCCATGGGTATGCCCCGAGGCGTATGCCCCATGGGTATGCCCCGAGCGTGCATGCCCCACTAGCGAATAATGGGGAATTATCGGATATTCACATAAGTGAGCGAGTGGGGAAAATAATCGATGACAAAGCAGATTTCCGGAGAAGATCTGTAATGAAATGATTCATGGTAGATTCCAGGAGAATATCTGCAATGGCAATACAAGTATCATGATCTGCCTGATGATTGGTGGAGGAGTAACAGAATCAGGCATGGGCTGCTGGTAATTGGCCGATGACAGATGTCAATCTAGGAATCCTGCTAGTGAGTTAAAGAGCAACATGATGAAAGGGGAAGCTTGGGAAAAGTGAACCTCAGGGAGTGTTGACCAAGTGAAAGAATTGTACAAGTTTTACGTGTTAGGATTGGGCATGATGCCAAGACTGAACATAGGGATATAGATGTTATAGGTCTGCGACCATACATTATATCGAAAAGTGATAGTATTGCTAGGCTGTGTAGCCAGTATATGTCATGCAATTAAACAGTGGAATATAAGGCTAGAAGCCTATGTGATACACCAAAAACAATAGAAAACATAAAAAGAAAAGAAAGAAGATAAAAGAAAAGAAAGGAAAATAAAGAAAAAAATATGTATAAGTTATCAGGAGTGTGCCTGGTACACTTGTGCTCCAGGCGGACCTCGTCTGAGGTTGCTCGCAGGTTAGTGCCCTGCGGCAGACGGACGATGCCTGGAACAAAGGGGGTGGCGCTGGGAGAGAGCACGGGGTTCGCAGCGGCGGCAGAGTGAACGGGGTTCGCGGCAGTGGCAGAGTGAACGGGGTTTGTGGCGGCGGAGTGGGGGAAACGGGCTGGAGGTGGTGGTCCCGGGGCATGCGCGGGTGGAGGCGCGGGCGCGGGATTTGTGGGGACTGCAGTCGGAGTGGGCGGTAATGTAGGGGCTGATGGTGGTGCGGGGAGTGGAAGAGGTGCATGGAAGGGCAGGGGTGTGGATGGTTGTGCGGCCACCACGCTCATGCTCCGGTACCAATCGGAGTTGCTGACCTCCGACCACGCGGCGAGCCCGTCCTGATCGAAGTTCTGCATCTCCGACTCCCGCGCAGTAGCAGGGATCCACTCCCACACTGGCTGCCCCATGCTGGTAGACCGCACATTGGCCGCGGCCGGGTCCCCCATTGCCATATCCATGACCTCGCGGTCGACCATGAGGACCCAGGTCTCCACACGAGGGTTGGTAAGGGGTAGGGGTGCATGGTGTAGCCGGCCTCCCATGCGCGCATATGCAGTCAGCGGCGCTCCCAGCAGGTGCATAATCCTGAACAAGATGGCGTCGCCCTGCACCCCAGCACGGCGGCGTTCGTCCCATGGCAGGGAGACGGTTGCCGCGCCTCGCACCCCAGCTGACTGGTGCACCCACAATGACCCACCATCGTGGGTGACGAAGAGAGCTCTGACCTCTGGGTACTGAGGGTAGGAGGGCTCTGGTGCGGGGTCGTCAGGGGGATCCTGAGGTGGATCACTGGGGGGGCCTGGTGGCGAGTCGCTTGAACTGGAGTCTCTGGGCTCTGAGTCGGGGTTGCCACCGCCGTGCACCACCGTCTCCATCGACTGCCGCCGGCGGGCCACCATCATGTTGTGGGGATTTGGCCGACCCTGAGTGGGAGGTTCGGCGGGAGCGGTCTCAGCGGCGGTCTGAGGCACTGGAGGGGTTACGCTGGCGGCGGCGTCTGCCTCGTGTAGATGGGCCGCCGCCAGGCCCTGTGCGCTGCCCTGAGGGTCGCCTGGTGGGGAGGCTCCTGCCGATGCCGTCGCACCAGGCAGCGCGAGTCCTCTCGAGAGCACCGCGGAGATGTCCAGGGCCTGTACTGCCGCCAGGACTTCTCTGCGAATGTGTTCACTTCGGCCGCTCGCGTCCGAGTCGGAGCCGGACCTGTGGGCGGCCCTCCGCCTGCGCTCAGCCCGTGCCTGCGTGCTTCGGCTGCCTCTGGTCCCCGTGCTGGTGCGGCTGATGTCCGTGCCGGAGTCGGGGTCAGAGTGATCAGGTGCGTGGCTTGGGCCTGGAAGATGCTTGCCATGTGTCGCAGGGCCCGAGGATGCCCTTCTGGAACGCCGACGCCGGCGAGTCTCTGAGGTTGTTGCCACCGCGGGAAGGTGACGCACCAAGAGCTGGGTCCCGCCCGAGACGTTCTGCTGAACTCCGTCCGCTGTCAAGGGGTACCTGCAGAGGATCGGGCAGGGCCGCGGCGCCGATGCTGATGAAGTGCTGCAGCGATGAGAGATCCGCGCCTGAGTCATGAAGCGCGGAGGTGGCTGGTGCCAGCTGATGGGGCTGCTGTGGTCGATGCTGCGGCTGTTGTAGCGGCTGCGGCTGCTGTTGCTGCTGCTGCTGTTGCTGCTGTAACTGCTGCTGTTGTAACTGCTGCTGCTGTAACTGCTGCTGCATCGGTTCCAGTGGCTGCTGCTGAAGCCACTGCTGTTGTTGCTGCTGGTACGCGAGCCACTGCTGCTGCTGCTGTAGCTGTTGTTGGAACGGTGTGGGATATGCGCCCACGGGGTGATGGGCTCCCAGTGTGAACGGCACTGATGATACTCCCCCAGCGAGGGGCGCTGATTGGGGCAATACCCAATTGACGCCGTTCCATACAGCCTGTGCGGGGGTGCCATCCGGCATAGTATAAGGGCGGGGCACCGCTGTGTAGGGCATGGTGGTGCCCGGATGTGGAATGGGGTGAGCGGAAGCATATGCGGTGGGCGATGGGAAGGTTATGGGAGAGAACAGAGTGTGGTGTAGCTGCTCTGCGCTGACACTCATGCTGGGAAATGCCTCTGATGTCTGCTGTGACATTCTGACTGCTGAGCTGGTTGAGTTCAAAGACTGGGTGTGGCAATAGCCACAGGTGAGCAAAAGTAGTGAGTGCTCGCCTTTTTATTTAATCAGTCTCGTCCTCGTCGATGTCACTCGCTGGAGGCGAAGGAGCGGGACTTCCAGGTGGAGATGGGGGAACCCAATCAGCGCCAAGGAGGACCCAAGGGGGGGCGTCGATCACTTGTATTGCCTGGAGATGCCACACGTGGTCGTAATGTACTGATGGGATAGCCAGCGTGACTTTGCCCAGGCGTTCAGTCGCTGTTCTCCTCTTCGTCGTCAGAGGAGGAGGGGGAAGGAGGACCGCTCCAAGGACCGCTCTGCCAGAAAGCGCCTGCTGGTGGGTAGGTAGGGTCTGGAGGGAATACCCACTTGATAGGTCCTTGCTTCCACCACGCTCTTCTGCATTCTTCTGGCGAAGGGGGTACTGCCATACACCAGCGAACTCAAAATTTGGCCAGGGCTCCGCGACACGATTTTTGAGTGCCTAGGCGCGCGGGCAAGAGTCAAGCAGCAGTGAAAAAGGAGGTGTCAGGTCCAATATGGGGGTCCAGTGAGGTCCCAGACGGTATCTGTACCCCGTAGGTCCCAAGAAAAGCCCCAGTCAGTGCACTGCTGGAAGATACCAGGAGGTGCTGAAGGGCTGCCAGAAACGTCCCAGAACTGCTGAAAGCGCCTTTTGATGGAGCTTTCCCCGCTGCTGATGGCCGTGAGGGCGGTATCAGGGGTTTCTAGGCTGTTCTATGGGGTCTAAGGAGGGGTTTTTCGGTGGTGGGGGCTACTGTGGAAGGTTTTGGGGTAGGCTGAAAACTGGCTAAAACTGTTGTTTTTGGCTGTTTTTGCTGCTTTTAGGGGTCTGTAACTAGTTGCATGCCTGGAACGAGGCCATGATAGACCCTAGTATCCAACCTTACTGCTCGAAATCGGTCGGAACTGGCCTCAGACGAAGTTTGGTTTTAAGATCTTGTCAGGCATGCTTGGGTCGAAAAGCCGTTTTGAGCCCCCCGTGTTAAGGGAGCCGGATACTGCTTTTTAGTGACTTTTGGAGGTATTTACAGGAGTCCTTCTACAAAAAAAAATGGTTTTTCTGACGTAGAAATTGCGCAAAGGTAGCCAAAAGTACAGCCTCTCCCCTGCAGTATTCCGTAAGTTACAACAGGTCCGTGGTTGAACGCAACGGAGGCGTTCAAAGTAACGCAAGATACCAAATGTGCCAGGGGCACGACGACAGATGCTCGGAAATATGTTTTTGATTGAACGTGCAAAGGTACACAATTCGGATTTTATAATATACTGGATCAGGGCCAGATTGAGGTACAAACGATAATTCGGTTCCGAGTTCTGAAGGCTAAACACTTCTCAAGTGCTCTACTTATTCACTCGTCACTCAGGTTGCAGGGTCAACCACTCGAGAGCCGATCACACTTCGGCTCAACGTTCAGTTCCCGATCCGATCTCATTTCTAATTCCGATTCGTCATTCTCGATTCAGATGTTATGCCGACAGGCTGACACGATGACTGCCCCACAGTACTGTCATACTACTGTACTGTCATATTGTCATACTGTCATAGCGTCATAGCGTCATACTGTCATAACCTTAATATCTGATATTCGATTTCATTGTCTTTTCAACCCCGATGCGAATCTGACCATTCTTCGAGGGTCTGACTGAGTTCCACGATGACACCCCCCACAGTACTGTCATACTACTACAGTGTCATACTGTCATACTGTCATAGTGTCATACTGTCATACCCCGGACATCTGGTATTCATTCTCATCGTGATTTCAAACCCAATTTCACTGTCATCGTGCCAATCCCAGATTACCCCCGATGACACACATACGGACGCATAGGCATATCGGCTCACGCTGTGCCTCCGGGCACACAACTCGCCCTTGCCTCTTTTAGATCGGGTGCATGGTTTGCCCGCGTGGTCCATAGTCGAGGGATCTTGTTTGCATTCAATAAGCTTTCCCATCTTATTTAATTGGCCACATTCGCAACGTGAAGCTTGATTCAAGTCCATATTTGTTTAAAGATCGGGTTAGGTATTAGGCTTTGGTAGGTTTACTAAACGAGGAAGTCGCTACACTAGCCCGGAATTCACGGCCGTGAATTTCAGATTCGCGGCCGTGAATATCAGATTCACGGCCGTGAATCGCGGGTGCAGGGCGTTCGGGAGGGGAGGGACCTGTATGGTATTTTCTCGAAGTATTATCAGATGTGTTCCCAAAGTGACCAAAAATCGTTAGATTCGGAATCGAACGGTTTTTGGTCACTTTGGGAACACGTCGCAAAATACTTCGAGAAAATGCCGAACAAATTCACAGGTCGTCGGTCATAGCGCGTGTTCAGGTGTTGTCACCAAGCCCACATCAGCACTCACATAAACGTACGTAGCCCCTCCCGAACCCCATGCACCGTATGGTTTAGGCCTTTCCGAACGCAGTGCAGCCGCGATTCACGGCCGTGAATCAGATATTCACGGCCGTGAATTTCGGGCTCAAGATAATGCTCTATACTGAAAAGACTTGTACGGTATTTGCTCTAGGTATTATCAGATGTGTTCCCAAAGTGACCAAAAACCGTTAGATTCGGAATCGAACGGTTTTTGGTCACTTTGGGAACACATCTGATAATACTAAGCGAAAATACCATACAATATTTTCTCTAAGTATTATCAGATGTGTTACCAAAGTGACAAAAAACCGTTCGATTCGGAATCGAACGGTTTTTGGTCACTTTGGGAACACATCTGATAATACTTAGAGAAAATACCATACCCGTCTTGTAAATTTACCGTAACAACTTGAGGTAATTTATCATATTAAACGCAACAAAAAAATGGCCGCAACCGTGGAGTGCACCCCTTGCAACTTTCGTAGAGCGAAAAAGGACGAAGAACATCTTAT
Source organism: Cymbomonas tetramitiformis (assembly GCA_001247695.2). Classification (NCBI taxonomy): domain Eukaryota; kingdom Viridiplantae; phylum Chlorophyta; class Pyramimonadophyceae; order Pyramimonadales; family Pyramimonadaceae; genus Cymbomonas; species Cymbomonas tetramitiformis. The sequence goes on from LGRX02008754.1 coordinate 8,060, forward strand.
AGAAGCTAGGACATACTGGCTCGGGTTGGGCGACGGCCCGTACCCGCCTCTACAAGATCCACACGCGTACCAATGTTTGACGCGCGTTTCGGAGCGGTGCCAAGTGCATAAGGCACTTGTGAAAATGAAGGAATACGGCGAAGAGGATCAAGTGGAAGAATTCGCATCGCCTTGGCGTATTTTATCGATGCTTGGTCCCCGTCCCGAAAGGCAAAACAAGTTGGAAGAATATTGGGTGTGGTGCAACGAGATCGCAAGCATGCGACTCGTTTTCCGCGAGGCGTATTTAGAAGTGAACACTGAGTACAAGGGAATTCGGAACTATAACGGGCTTGTTGAACAATACAAGTCTTTTCACATATGTAGCAAGTGCGTGCGGCTATGCCAAAACCAATGTCGTGGTTTGGAGAAGCCATCTTTACGCTCCAGACGCCAAGGACCTCAAGACTTTTTGACGGTCTCTTTCGAGTTGTTGTAATTGAAGCACAATGCAATATGATGAACACAAGCTAGCAAAAGAACAATTTGTAATATATTTATGTTAATACATGTTCATTCGCTATTATTTATATGTTTGCATGTGTCTACGGGTACAAGCAAACTGTGCACATGAACAAGCCATCTGGAACTCGTGTGAGAGGAGGAATCATACAATGCATGTGGTACCCCTTGTCACAACCATCGCACACTAGCATTTTGCTTGCATAGGTCGCCTTAACTCCTATGCTGTTATGGCATTTGGAGTTTCTACGGCATGGTCGGCTAGACCGTTGCTTCTTGGTGCATATGAAAGCCATACGTGTTCGTGCTTGCAACCATGTTCTTCTTGGCATCGTTAGGCACATTTTGAGCTATCGAATGCCTTGATAGGGGGTGTCTAAGGGGTCCGAATGGGCGTTTGTGGGGGGTAAATCGGTCGATTTGACACGCGGAAACGCCGGAGATTCCAGCATAGGAGTTAATGCATATCTCGCACGTCAAGGAGTGCGAGACAGTTTGGGAGCTCATGACCTCACGGTCAATTGCGTCCTCCTCAATAGCGTCACTTGTTTTTTTTCCCGCTAGCCTCTTCAACTTGCCGGTGATCGTGCCAAGGGGTTGTCGCCGAAGTGCAGAAGTAGGTTTCATTGGTCGGCCAGCTTTGGGAACCCGACCGATCAAGTCGAGCTGCTTTTCCAAAGGTGCTTTGAACTTTCCTTTGAATAACCCCACTGCCACCACGTCCGCGCACACACCACTTTCGTAGAACTCAGGGCAGTTGCACGTGTAGTGCACATAATCTTTCGGGGTTGTTGAAGCGGATGAAGCCTGCACAAGCACGAAGGAGGCATATAGGGACACGAACTCGTTGAACGTCGTCACACTAGCCGGGGGGTTCTCGGGATCACGGATAAGTGATAGGAACTCAGCGGCCATAACAATTATTTCTTTCCGTTTGTCCGCGATGGTGACCGATTTCAGACGGTTGAAGGTCTTCATTGTAGGCAACACGAACACCATGGTCTCCTCGTCAGGTAGGTGAGGTAAGCGGGTCGCCTTGGTCATAAGTTCCATGACGTTACTTTCCACCATGAGTAGGGCCTCCCGCCAGATATCGTGTCGCACAATTGGACCAGTAGGCAAAGCATATTCGCGCTCGAATATAGTTTCATTGCGAACATATTTCATAGCACTTTTATGAAACCGAGCCAGTTGTAGCTGTTTGCCGTTGCACAGAGCTGCCTTTGCCCACCGATTGTTGGACTCGGGGCTATTTTGCGTGGAAGGTTTGCCGGGAGGCATCGTCCCTAGCACCCAACCACTCCATTGGCCCCACCAAAAGTCCACGAACCACGAGCATATGTACTCCTCCTCCTCCTCGAAGGACAACATCAACAACTTGAAGGCTTCGGTGCGCACAGAAGTAAGCGTGATACGGTGAACACCGGTAACACCGGTCTTGAAGCTCTCGACGTTATTAGCGTCGTTAAACATGCTAGACTTTTCGTTGAGTTTCATCTTGCAGTGTGCCCAACATATGCCTTGTTTGACGTCCTCCACCATTATGATTTCGTCGTTAATGGTTTCGTCAACACGGTCTCCCCGCTCTAGGTGATTGAAGACGACCTGAGCGGTTTTGGGTAGGGACAAGTTTGCATTGTAAAACGCTAGGGAGTGGTCAAGCGTGTGAAGCTTGGGTTGCCACAAAACGCCAAAGGAAATGCGTATCGCCCGAAGGACGAGAAAGTCCACGAGCTCAGAGGCGAAGGCGTCCTCGTGGGACTTCAAGGCCATGTAGCCCATTCTGAAACGCTTATCCAACCAGCAAGTACCGCCGAACTCAACGGGAAAGCCGTTCCAATTGGTCTTGTAGGTGTCGTCCCGAGAGCGGTGGTCGCTAGTGGACAACACTTGAAGTAGTTCCCAAGTGGTGTAGATCACGGTCCAGCGTTTACGTTTTGCCACTTGGACAACATGGCTTCTGGTGTATGAAGGTGAGTAAGGCGTTGGATTCTCCTGATGTGGTTCCGGATATCTCCTGCAACATACTGGCACTTCCATATAAAAGAGAGAATAGGGTAGTTCTTCGTAAGGGTCAAACTGGGGAGCGTTTGCCCCTTTCCTAAAAGAGGCCCTCTTTGCTGCTCTGTCAACTCTATCGTGGAGTCTTTCATTATTATGCCCCCTAATCCATGTAAGGATGATCCTGCTGTGGTCTTCTCCACTGTAGAAGCCAAGCTCTTCTAGGATTAGCCTGACCGCCTGCAGTTCACGTCGGTTTGGTTCCCGAAGCTTCTCACGGGCACTGACGGTTTTCCTGTTCTGGAGGTTCGCGCTGCAGTCAAAGCTTCGCTGCGCTCCAGTTTGGTGGCCATCGTGATGATATGCTGCAGAGCGGTGGATCCGGGATGATTGCTTTCCCATCCAGCCGGACTCTGCAGGTCTAACCGATCTTCAATGAGGCGATCCATCACGGCTTGCTTCAGTCGCAGTTCAGACCAGAACTGGTATACAGAACTGGTATAACAGCTGCTGCTGACTGATGGCGTGACCGTTGGGCATGCCATCTGCCAATAACTGCACGACCTCGTGCCAGGAGACCAAGCGAGTGGCGAACAATCGGGTGGTCTCCTCTCGTCGCTGAGTCACGCGCATCACTGTCCCCGCCAGTCCCACGAGCGCGATGTCTAGCAGGTAAACGATATTGGACACGAAGTGGGAACTGATTCCGCGTGATCGAGATGTCATCAGACCTGAGACAGATCGTCATCGTCATTTCGCCGGATCCGAGGTGCCACCGCTCCGAGGTCAGGTGCACATGGTAAACCTGCGAACGGAAGGTCAAAGGCAAAGTAAAATGCAAAGGGTTTAAGATTTAGCGGCAGTAGGAATAGTTTTCAGAAGCATATGAAAAGTATTCTAGTGCTTCTGCAAACGGAATATTATTATTTTGGAATAGAAAAGTGACAATCCTGGAATAGAAAATAAAAATTTTATTAATTAATGCAGACTGAAAATCTTATACCGTTCCTCGAAAAATTATTATAACAATGATGCCAAAGGGATATATGTATATCGGGAAATATTGGGGAAATGCGGGAAAAGAGCAAAAAACGCGAAAGCGAAAGCCCGTGGTCTCTATGACCAATAAATACAAGTCGTGTGGGAATCCTTTTTTTTTTT
>LGRX02008755.1:0-12859 GCA_001247695.2 Cymbomonas tetramitiformis
GGTGGTCAACGTCGGCTGCCTCAGTGGCCGCCTCGTTGGAAGAACAGGAACTGGTCCACGATGATGCGTGTCTATCCAGCACCCTGAGCACGCAAGTACTCTGCTGCTATGTCAAGTGTAGGCGGAGACTGTGCCCCTGGCGGGGATCTCTGAACTCCACACCCAACAATGTCTGAGCACTCCCACACCGAGAGTGTCTATGATGACCGAGACCACCTTCGCCGCGCTCCTGAGCCAAGAGTGTCCGAAGCCAAAGCCACCTTGCTGCATATAATACCTTTGCAAACCATTAAGCCCAACAAAATCAAAAATGCCCGGAGCCAATATCTTGCGCCAACCAGAAGCCTTGTGCGTTTTAACTAAAAGAATAACCGAAGCCAAACTGTTGTGTAAAAGCCATGCGCCTTGCAGACCACCGAGCCAAAACAACCGAAGCCATCCTAATATAAAACAGCCACCATCCTTTCACAATAAAACCAAAGTAAACACAGCCGGACCTGCACGAGAAATATAGATAAGCTTTATTTCCCGAGAGCCAAAATAACCGAAGTCAGTCTGTCGTGTAAAAGCCAAAATAACCGAAACCCGTCTGTCGTGCAAAGGCCAAATAACGTAAGCCAAACTATTATGTAAAAGCCGGAATAACCGAAACCAGTCTGTCGTATAAGAGCCAAAATAACCGAAGCCAGTCTGCCGCGTAAAAGCCAGAATAACCGAAGCCCATCTGTTGTATAAGAGCCAAAATAACCAAAGCCAGTCTGTCACGTAAAAGCCAAAAGCCTGGTGTGCCAGAAGCCAAAATAACCGAAGCTCATCCTGCGTGAGGATGACCTAAGCCTAGTGTGCCAGAAGCCAGTTCGCCACACCAAAGCCTGGTGATGCAGCACAAAGCAACGTTCTCGTGCGCGGAGCAGCCTCCTTGATCCACCAGTGCAGGATGCCTGCCCCTGGCTTCACTTGGAGTATGGATTCACAGAAACACCACGGGGTCGATGAGAACAGCCTGGTTCCACCAGTGCACATTGTGCCCCTGGGCTCACCAGGACTCATAAGGATGCCCAAGAACCATTACACGTCGTTGTCGCGATACAAATATAATAATGCTATTATCAAGAGCCTGGATCCACCAGTGCACAAAGTGTACCCCTGGGCTCACCATAACTCAAGGTTCAGCTGATCACCAAGTTGATTCGAAAGGAATACTACTGTCGCCCTACTTCTCGTTCATTCGCTCGAAGTAAGCTGCCAACTTCCCAAAACTGCTCAAGAGCCTGAGCCTAGATCCACCAGTGCACCTTGGGTGCCCCTGGGGTCACCATAACTCAAGGCACAGCTAATTCCCAGTTGATGCTGGAAAAGAAATGATATTCTCGTGAATTCGCTCGAAGTTAGGCTGCCAAAGGAAGTTGAGTACCCTAAGCAGCTCAATAAGAATAAGTCACTTTCTCGTTAATTCGCTGACGCAAGTCTGAAAAGTGCTTTTTGTGCACTCCAGGTGGTTGGGGAATTGAGCCACCATCCCAGCTCTTTGGCACCTGACAAAAACTGCCTTGCCCTGAACAGCTTTTCCAATTTAAAATATGTACGAATTCCGAGACGAAGATACTTATTTACTGAGTGAACGCGAATGCGTGTACAACTTGAAGCAGACAATATGCTCGCGTGCGTATTCTACGCGCGCATTCGGAAGTAGCCACAACACAGTCCACAATAAGAAAGCAAGTCATACAAAAGAAACCACTCTTTATTGACGCAAAGTTAGGCATTCTGCCTCCAATATACGGTCTCACTGTGTCCATGTTAACATACAAGCTAATTAAGGAACCAAGAAGTGTCCACAACTGTGCTAGGCGCTAATCCAGCCTTCATCCATACTCAAAGAGCAACGCGCATCCGCAACGCGAGTCAACCTGCCACAGTGGGGGACCCAGACTTAGGCGTCTGGGTCCCCACTCTCAAGTGAGTAAAACTACTTCTCTATATATATACGCTGCGCGCTTGCCCACGAATCCCGTGTGTGGGAAATTGGAAAAGTGCTACTGAAAAGCTGTCCGTTCGGACTCTCTGATATCATGTCCACAGATCTGTCTCGTAACCTCCAAACTACCAGTCTCCTGTCCGCGCGTCGCGCTCTCACCTCTGCGCGATCACCACCTGTGTCACCTTATCTCACCGCCTCCTACGATCGTGCCCACGTCGTCAGTCGTCTCCCAAACATCTGCCACATGCACCATCGGCTGTACTCTGCATTCTGTGTCACATCTGAAACCAGCCATACACTGTCATCAACAGTCTGCACCGCGACTACGTCATAAGCAAGCCAGTGCCACATACGATACTCTGTCATGCGTACGTCACACCTGTGTCACAATGTGTCACCAGCTGGACAACCCGGCTTCCGTCCCATGAAAAGCCGGGGTTTGTTACAAATATTCATCACTATAACGCGTTTGGTGGTTGTAGATGGTGGTGTAATGTTCTGGTTGGTTAGAGTAAATTTTACGGTGGGTTGCCAATATTTTCTTACTTTGTAGGCTCGTGTCGGGCATGTGGTCGGGCTGAGGGGATTATTAGATGTTTGGAAATCAAGATGGATGCATCGTGACCACATTGATATATAGTGCATCCCTAACGATATAACCCCCCCGCATGCGCATATCGATTTAAAAAAACAAAAAAAAACATTCGGATTTTCAATATGTTTTCATACCTAAGCAGACTTTGGGAGTTCTTTTGCTATAAACAGATATATACGTCGATCTCACGCATATTTTCACTCACCATGGCCTTACACGGGACACACATGGCCTATGTTGGCCGTGTGCGTGTCGTAGAATCAAATTGAGTCGCATATATGCCATCCATAACGTGAGCTTGAGAGCAAGCTAGACAGGGAACATATCAAACTTTTATGTCGTACGGCCAACACTCAATATTTCCATCGGCCAAGTTTCGGCCATCCCGGCCAAAATCTAAAATTGCCCGCGACAAGCGCAAAATTTTAATTTAAAGTATGACAATATCATAAAAATCGCAAAATTTCGGGTTAATTTTCAAAATTTTACATAATTCGTTTCGGCCAACAAGCAAAAGCACACTCGGCCAAACCTCGGCCACAACCCTCATCGTACGGCCACAGACCGGCCATAGGGGGTTGATATGTTCCCTGAAGCTAGATACATCTTCAATAAAAGTCGGAGATTGGCATATAGCGTGGATATATGTGATGCCGATGAGGCATTGTCGAGTGTTTAATGGGTCATTTAGAGAGTCTATTAACTACTTTTCATGACGTTTACCACACCTTGGTCGATTAAGAGTACCAACCACAACCAAAGCTTAGGGTGGGTTAACCCACCGTAACGACCTCTTACGGTTGGTTAACCCACCAGTGTGAGAATAGGCACAAAACGCGTGAGCGCTTCGCAATTAACCTAAATCTTATCGTGTGTGCACGCGGCAACCGCGGTTCACTTGATTGAATTGGGGCAGCTCACTGATGTTCTTGCTTCTTGGCGGGTTGGGGTTTTATTCACTCAAGTGAAACCCCACGCCGCCAAACGGCCAAAGCGCATCTTCGAAAACGTGTCCGCAATTTCAAAGATGTTCGCCGGGCCCTTGCATGAGCTTCCCCATGCGGGTGTGTGTGTGTGTGCGAACTTTACATGCAACGTTATACTGCCAAATATCAAACGCATTTGACGTTAACTAATCCGTTGTGCACACAGTTCGCCTTGTGTCACGTTGTAAGGCGAGTTGTGGGCACACCGCGGATAAAAGGAACCATCGTGTCGCCTTTTATACCGTTTGCTGTCAACTGTGTTCTCTCGTGGGTATGGTCAACGGACCCGAGGGTAAGGCAGGCACTTTTGCGGACTGTGAAGGAAGGCAGTGAACTGAACGAGACAGCCGGCGCGGCGAGACGGCTGGTGATGACAACTTCCGCATAATAATAAATAATAATAATAAAACATTTACGTCGATGAGTAAGGCAACGCCTTCGGAACGATCTACTTGAGTCTGTTCCCCTCATACATGTCAGTCTGCTAAGGCAGGAAGCATTCCACAAAGCATGGAAGCAAGGGTGGCAAGGCACTAATGAAAGCGTGTCTGCCACCAGCGTCGGAAAAAACATCAGCAAAAACATTCCGCATAACTAAATATGAATGATTTATGGACTTTAGGACTAGCGAAGACTTCCGGAGCGCACAGCCTTACCCGAGGTTTTAACGACGAAACCTCCTCGGTACTGTACTGTCATTTTGTCTGTACTGTACTGTCTCTATACCGCGTTCGTGACAACATGTCAATTTCCGCGTCTCTGGTTGGAGGTCCACCGTTTTTCGTCGACGATAGTACAGTACAGACAAAAAGGACGACAGTATAGAAGCAGAGGCGTGGATGTCGCCAAAATGACATTTCTCAGAATTAATAATAATAAAACATTTACGTCGATGAGTAAGGCAACGCCTTCGGAACGATCTACTCGAGTCTGTTCCCCTCATACATGACAGTCTGCTAAGGCAGGAAACATTCCACAAAGCGTGGAAGCAAGGGTGGCAACGCACTAATGAAAGCGTGTCTGCCACCAGCGTCGGAAAAAAACATCAGCAGGTCGTGGAGCTGATGCACGATGGAGATGGAGGCGGTGTGGGCGGTGGTGGTGATGAAGTGAGAAAAGCCCAGGGGTGCTCCGGCCCTGGGCCGGTGGTGCCCCTTAGGGCCGGGGCCCTAAGGGGCCCCAACCCGGGGCTGGGGGGAGGTGGGGTTCACATAGCTGCCTAGCATTTCCCCTGCTGCCTTTACCACCTCGGTTTCTTTCCTATCCCCCGTGCAGAGTTAAGTATGGGGCAGTACAACCGACAGTACAGACGACAGTACAGACGACACCGACAGTACAGACTACAGTACATACGACAATACAGAAATATCGAAGCGCGGACACTCACGATACTCTCACGATGGCTCGATTCTGTCGTTAATACCGCGGATAATTGAACGGATAATTTTATCGCGCGTTTGCACGCTATTTTAAGAAATAATGCGCTATTTTTAGGGGGTTCTTCGTAATAAAAAGGCGCATGCATACGGACAATCAATATATTGTGGATATTGGGGGAAAAATCGGAGATGAAATCGAAGATTCCCCCTCTTTTGAAAAATCGGGGAAAAATTCAGTCATTTAACAGTGCGAATTAACAGTGCTTTTTTGACGCCCGAATCGTAGGCTGTACTACGTATGTTGTAGCCATATTATATGAATTGAAGCCATTGTGTATAAAATGCATATATAAATTGGGTCCTCATTCATGGCAATTCCAGGATTGCTTGAAGGGATTCAGAAAATTCAGTCATTTAACAGTGCGAATTAACAGTGCGTTTTTTACGCCCAAATCGTAGGCGCTGTACTACGTATGCTGTATCCATATTATATGAATTGAAGCCATTGTGTATAAAATGCATATATAAATTGGGTCCTCATTCATGGCAATTCCAGGATTGCTTGAAGGGATTCAGAAAATTCAGTCATTTAACAGTGCGAATTAACAGTGCGTTTTTGACGCCCAAATCGTAGGCTGTACTACGTATGTTGTATCCATGTTATATGAATTGAAGCCATTGTGTATAAAATGCATATTGGGGAAAAAATCGGAGATGAAATCGAAGATTCCCCCTCTTTTGAAAAATCGGGGAAAAATTCAGTCCCTTTTAACAGTGCACAAGTTGACGCCCAAATCGTAGGCTGTACACGACAACGTATGTTGTATTCAATTGAAGCCCGAGTGTATTGTAAATAAAAGTTTTGGAATAATTTTGCATATATAAATTAGGTCCTCATTCTTGCCAAATCCCAGACATGCTTGCAAGGACGGATGAAATTCAGCCCCTTTAACAGTGCAACAAGTTGACGCCCAAATCGTAGGCTGTACACGACAGCGTATGCTGTATCCATATTATATCAATTGAAGCCCGAGTGCATTGTAAATAAACGTTTTGGAATAATTTTGCATATATAAATTAGGTCCTCATTCTTGCCAAATCCCAGAAATGCTTGCAAGGACGGATGAAATTCAGTCCCTTTAACAGTGCATAAATTTGACGCCCAAATCGTAGGCTGTACACGACAGCGTATGCTGTATCCATATTATATCAATTGAAGCCCGAGTGTATTGTAAATAAAAGTTTTGGAATAATTTTGCATATTGGGGAAAAAATCGGAGATGAAATCGAAGATTCCCCCTCTTTTGAAAAATCGGGGGAAAATTCAGCCCCTTTTAACAGTGCACAAGTTGACGCCCAAATCGTAGGCTGTACACGACAACGTATGCTGTATTCAATTGAAGCCCGAGTGTATTGTAAATAAAAGTTTTGGAATAATTTTACATATATAAATTAGGTCCTCATTCTTGCCAAATCCCAGAAATGCTTGCAAGGACGGATGAAATTCAGCCCCTTTTAACAGTGCAGAGTTGTCGCCCAAATCGTAGGCTATACACGACAACGTATGCTGTATTCAATTGAAGCCCGAGTGTATTGTAAATAAAAGTTTTGGAATAATTTTGCATATATAAATTAGGTCCTCATTCTTGCCAAATCCCAGAAATGCTTGCAAGGACGGATGAAATTCAGTGCCTTTTAACAATGCAGAGGTTGACGCCCAAATCGTAGGCTGTACACGACAACGTATGCTGTATCCATATTGTATCAATTGAAGCGCGTTGTGACTACGTGACACAGCACATATTTTAACAATGTCTTCACACTGCGTCAATAATATAATTCCGGTCATCAGTGGATAATGAAAAATATATACATGAATAAATTGATTATTCGATTTATATCAAAAAGCACGCAACGTTACGCTCAAGTCGTTCAAGTGTCGTGAACAGTGGACAATCGTTGTGGGCAGTGAACAGTGTGCGGTCAGTAACCCTTACGCCGGAAGCGATGTTGTAAATAGATATGAGGAACAAAATGGGCCGAGATTTGTATAACGTGAATTCAGAAACGGTGAATGCTATCCATACACGTGGCATAGAAATCCTTTGCTTCTGCCCCAACTTAGATTTCCATATTTATATGGATGCATTGTGGCATCGTTAAACTCAGTAATCACTATATTTCTATTTAAAGACCAAAGGTCGATCGTTGGCGGAGCGGGACATAAAAGTAGTAGCCTAATCATTCGTTTTATAGCATTTCTGCCGGCTGCTATTCAATACAAATCATGAATAGAGAAGTGTGTCACTGTATGCTGTATCCATATTATATGAATTGAAGCCCGAGTGTATTGTAAATAAAAATTGAAACGTACCCAGCGTGCGGATTGAGGATTGGGGATTTTTTTCCCCCACCTGTACGTTTACGTACCCCCTATATAATATATACATAGTCATGCTCATAAATTAAGGGGCACTTTTTTGCGATTTCGAACACACTTTTCGAAAATGTACCCCCTACCCACACGCATCTTGCTTACATGCGGCTGCCACGAAATCAGAATATGCAGGATGTATACCAATGACGACTATAAAGTCAAATCGCACAAGGGGGGGGTCGAGTCATGCCTGACCAAGCGAAGCCTGCCACGCCGACCACGCGTCAAGCACAAATGCCCATTTTTAAGGGGTTATGCCGAGGGGGCTGAATGCCGATTTTTTAAAAAATCAGAAAGTCGTCCCCAGGTAGCATTTGGAATTGGAATATTGGGGACATATAATGGTTAGTCGATAGGCATCGATCACCCCCCAGAAACACCCCTATTCTGCCCTCCACGGCATTTTCCCAATTTCGACGCATATTGGGTAAAATTAATTCCGATTTTTCAGAATTAAAAATAAGGCGGTTTTGGAAAAATTCGGGAGTCACCTTCACGCGCGACTTTCGGGCGCCCCACTTCATCAACGCAGGGTCCATGATCCATAATGTGCCGAGGGTCGGCGGGGAGCCACCGTTGCGTACGATGGTGACCAAAGTTGGGGTCGAGGCCTAAAACATCGCACAGTGCTGGGAAATGTCGCATGTTTGATGCCATGCCATTAGGAATGAGATGGGGGGAGCGGGCAATGTTTTCATTTGAAAATCACCTGCATGCCCAGCACGTTCCATCCATAAAGTGTCAAGTGTTGGCAGGGAGCCGCCGTTGCGTACGGTGGCGCCCAAAGTTAAGGACGGAAACAACAGCCCCCAGTGCCCGAAAATGTCGCATGTTTGGTGCCACGCGATCGGGTGTGGGATAGGAGGGAGGGTGATATATATATTTGGAAATCGCTTACATGCTCAGTACAGTCCATCCAAAATGGGCCGGGGGTCGACGGGGAGCCACCGTTGCGTACGATGGCGACCAAAGTTGGGGTCGAGGCCTAAAACATCGCACAGTGCTGGGAAATGTCGCATGTTTGATGCCATGCCATCAGGAATGAGATGGGGGGAGCGGGCAATGTTTTCATTTGAAAATCGACTGCATGCCCAGCACGTTCCATCCATAAAGTGTCAAGTGTTGACGAAGAGCCGCCGTTGCGTACGGTGGCGCCCAAAGTTGAGGACGGAAACAACAGCCCACCGTGCCCGAAAATGTCGCATGTTTGGTGCCACGCGATTGGGATTGGGATATGAAGGAGGGTGATATATCTATTAGAAAATCACCTACATGCTCAGTACAGTCCATCCATAATGTGCCGAGGGTCGGCGGGGAGCCACCGTTGCGTACGATGGTGACCAAAGTTGGGGTCGAGGCCTAAAACATCGCACAGTGCTGGGAAATGTCGCATGTTTGATGCCATGCCATTAGGAATGAGATGGGGGGAGCGGGCAATGTTTTCATTTGAAAATCACCTGCATGCCCAGCACGTTCCATCCATAAAGTGTCAAGTGTTGGCAGGGAGCCGCCGTTGCGTACGGTGGCGCCCAAAGTTAAGGACGGAAACAACAGCCCCCAGTGCCCGAAAATGTCGCATGTTTGGTGCCACGCGATCGGGTGTGGGATAGGAGGGAGGGTGATATATATATTTGGAAATCGCTTACATGCTCAGTACAGTCCATCCAAAATGGGCCGGGGGTCGACGGGGAGCCACCGTTGCGTACGATGGCGACCAAAGTTGGGGTCGAGGCCTAAAACATCGCACAGTGCTGGGAAATGTCGCATGTTTGATGCCATGCCATCAGGAATGAGATGGGGGGAGCGGGCAATGTTTTCATTTGAAAATCGACTGCATGCCCAGCACGTTCCATCCATAAAGTGTCAAGTGTTGACGAAGAGCCGCCGTTGCGTACGGTGGCGCCCAAAGTTGAGGACGGAAACAACAGCCCACCGTGCCCGAAAATGTCGCATGTTTGGTGCCACGCGATTGGGATTGGGATATGAAGGAGGGTGATATATCTATTAGAAAATCACCTACATGCTCAGTACAGTGCATCCATAATGGGCCGGGGGTCGACGGGGAGCCACCGTTGCGTACGATGGCGACCAAAGTTGGGGTTGAGGCCTAAAACATCGCACAGTGCTGGGAAATGTCGCATGTTTGATGCCATGCCATTAAGAATGAGATGGGGGGAGCGGGCAATGTTTTCATTTAAAAATCACATGCATGCCCAGCACGTTCCATCCATAATGTGTCAAGTGTTGACGGGGAGCCGCCGTTGCATACGGTGGCGCCCAAAGTTGAGGGCGGAAACGACAGTCCACAGTGCCCGAAAATGTCGCATGTTTGGTGCCACGCGATCGGGTGTGGGATATGAGGGGGGTTGATATATCTATTTGGAAATCGCCTACATGATCAGAGCAGTCCGTCCATAATGGGCCGAGGGTCGGTGGGGAGCCACCGTTGCGTACGATGGCGACCAAAGTTGGGGTTGAGGCCTGAAACAGCGCAGCCACCCTGCGTGTTGGGGAATGTCGCATGTTTGATGCCATGCGATCGGGTATCAGACGGGGGAGCGGGCAATGTTTTCATTTGAAAATCACCTGCATGCCCAGCACGTTCCATCCATAATGTGTCAAGGGTTGGCAGGGAGCCGCCGTTGCGTACGGTGGCGCCCAAAGTTGACGCGATCGGGATTGGGATATGAAGGAGGGTGATATATCTATTTGGAAATCGCTTACATGCTCAGTACAGTCCATCCATAATGGGCCGAGGGTCGGCGGGGAGCCACCGTTGCGTACGATGGTGACCAAAGTTGGGGTCTAGGCCTAAAACATCGCACAGTGCTGGGAAATGTCGCATGTTTGATGCCATGCCATCAGGAATGAGATGGGGGGAGCGGGCAATGTTTTCATTTGAAAATCGACTGCATGCTTAGCACGTTCCATCCATAATGTGTCAAGTGTTGACGAAGAGCCGCCGTTGCGTACGGTGGCGCCCAAAGTTGAGGACGGAAACAACAGCCCACCGTGCCCGAAAATGTCGCATGTTTGGTGCCACGCCATCGGGATTGGGATATGAAGGAGGGAGATATATCTATTAGAAAATCACCTACATGCTCAGTACAGTGCATCCATAATGGGCCGGGGGTCGACGGGGAGCCACCGTTGCGTACGATGGCGACCAAAGTTGGGGTTGAGGCCTAAAACATCGCACAGTGCTGGGAAATGTCGCATGTTTGATGCCATGCCATTAAGAATGAGATGGGGGGAGCGGGCAATGTTTTCATTTAAAAATCACATGCATGCCCAGCACGTTCCATCCAATGTGTCAAGTGTTGACGGGGAGCCGCCGTTGCATACGGTGGCGCCCAAAGTTGAGGACGGAAACAACAGCCCACCGTGCCCGAAAATATCGCATGTTTGGTGCCACGCGATCGGGATTGGGATATGAAGGAGGGTGATATATCTATTTGGAAATCGCTTACATGCTCAGTACAGTCCATCCATAATGGGCCGAGGGTCGGCGGGGAGCCACCGTTGCGTACGATGGTGACCAAAGTTGGGGTCGAGGCCTAAAACATCGCACAGTGCTGGGAAATGTCGCATGTTTGATGCCATGCGATCAGGAATGAGATGGGGGGAGCGGGCAATGATTTTATTCGAAAATCACCTGCATGCCCAGCACGTTCCATCCATAATGTGTCAAGTGTTGGCAGGGAGCCGCCGTTGCGTACGGTGGCGCCCAAAGTTGAGGACGGAAACAACAGCCCCCAGTGCCCGAAAATATCGCATGTTTGGTGCCACGCGATCGGGTGTGGGATAGGAGGGAGGGTGATATATATATCAAGGTATGGCTTACGCGAGGTCGACTTTACACAAAACTTCCGATTTTCTAGATCGTGAGATAAATGCGATTGAAGTGTGCTCTTAAGTATGGTTAAGTATGGGAGGTAACCGAGCGGTATCGGCCATAACTTTTCAATGCCTGGGTCAATTGTATACCCAGAGCGCGCAATATGTTTAGATTGGTTTAAGCGACATGTTTATCGAATAAAAATATTTTCCGAAGTTTTGTGTAAAGTCGACCTCGCGTAAGCCATACCTTGATATTTGGAAATCGCTTACATGCTCAGTACAGTCCATCCATAATGGGCCGGGGGTCGACGGGGAGCCACCGTTGCGTACGATGGCGACCAAAGTTGGGGTCGAGGCCTAAAACATCGCACAGTGCTGGGAAATGTCGCATGTTTGATGCCATGCCATCAGGAATGAGATGGGGGGAGCGGGCAATGTTTTCATTTGAAAATCGACTGCATGCCCAGCACGTTCCATCCATAAAGTGTCAAGGGTTGACGGGGAGCCGCCGTTGCGTACGGTGGCGCCCAAAGTTGAGGACGGAAACAACAGCCCACCGTGCCCGAAAATGTCGCATGTTTGGTGCCACGCGATCGGGAGTGGGATAGGAGGGAGGGTGATATATCTATTAGAAAATCACCTGCATGCTCAGAGAGTACAGTCCATCCATAATGGGCCGGGGGTCGACGGGGAGCCACCGTTGCGTACGATGGCGACCAAAGTTGGGGTCGAGGCCTAAAACATCGCACAGTGCTGGGAAATGTCGCATGTTTGATGCCATGCCATCAGGAATGAGATGGGGGGAGCGGGCAATGTTTTCATTTGAAAATCACCTGCATGCCAGCACGTTCCATCCATAATGTGTCAAGTGTTGACGGGGAGCCGCCGTTGCGTACGGTGGCGCCCAAAGTTGAGGACGGAAACAACAGCCCCCAGTGCCCGAAAATGTCGCATGTTTGGTGCCACGCGATCGGGTGTGGGATAGGAGGGAGGGTGATATATCTATTTGGAAATCACCTACATGCTCAGTACAGTCCATCCATAATGGGCCGGGGGTCGACGGGGAGCCACCGTTGCGTACGATGGCGACCAAAGTTGGGGTCGAGGCCTAAAACATCGCACAGTGCTGGGAAATGTCGCATGTTTGATGCCATGCCATCAGGAATGAGATGGGGGGAGCGGGCAATGTTTTCATTTGAAAATCACCTACATGCCCAGCACGTTCCATGCATAATGTGTCAAGGGTTGGCGAGGAGCCGCCGTTGCGTACGGTGGCGCCCAAAGTTGAGGACGGAAACAACAGCCCGCAGTGCCCGAAAATGTCGCATGTTTGGTGCCACGCGATCGGGAGTGGGATAGGAGGGAGGGTGATATATATCTATTTGGAAATCACCTACATGCTCAGTACAGTCCATCCATGATGTGCCGAGGGTCGGCGGGGAGCCACCGTTGCGTACGATGGCGACCAACGTTGGGGGTGAGGCCTGAAACAACGCACAATACTGGGAAATGTCGCATGTTTGATACCATGCCATTAGGAATGCGATGGGGGGAGCGGGCAATGTTTTCATTTGAAAATCACCTACATGCCCAGCACGTTCCATCCATAATGTGTCAAGGGTTGGCGAGGAGCCGCCGTTG